>JAPQNM010000039.1:270637-273137 GCA_029783475.1 Metacarcinus magister
AGAGGCAAAGAGAGGCCGAGGCCGCTCTGGTTGTAGAATAAACACGACTCTTTAATTGGCTATTCTGAGCTGCTCCTCTCACTCGTAAACGCTGCGGTAAAACTCTCTCTTTCTCTCTCTCTCTATCCCTCAAACACACACACACACACACACACGAACACAGTCTCTCGCTCTCATAAAGCTTAAGAAAAATAACAGTAACAATAACTTTACTCAGCCCAGAGAGGATTAAGCCAGACTTTCAATGGAGACATACAAAGCTGAAAGAAACTACAATAAAGTCGCTATTCATGACCTTTTGTGAGGTAGTTTGAGCCTTATCAACAGGGAATGCTGGACAAAATTTCAAACCGTCACCGTTAAAAAAAATAAATGATAAAAAAATAATATTACTTGGTTCATAATGACACTCCAGTTTATGGTGAATTATTTACCGTGAAATGGAAAAGACCATAACGTATGTCCCGTCCATACAGTGTTGTTAATATATTGACATTTTTTATTGGCATATATGCATGATAATGAAATATTGACCCATAGGCATTAAACCCTTCATGGAAAATATTTGGACAGGTGTTAATTTCACACCCTCCTTCCCCTCCCTCTATATCTTTCCTCCTTATCTACTACTACATCATCATCTATCTCTCCTCATTCCTCATTCTGTTTTCTATATTACTTTATGCATTTCCCCTCTTCTCTTCCTCCTCGTATTCCACCTTTTAGTTTCCATGTGTTTCTTCTCCTCCTCTTCCTCCTCCTCCTCATTTTCCTCCTTTGCACTTATGTAAATTCCACGTGCTTCTTCGCCTCCTTTTCCTCCTCGTCCTCCTTTTAAGAGGTTGCAATCCCGCGAGCAGCATCAAGATCCGCTAATCGTGATGATGCACTTGACACTCTCGGGGATTAACTCTCTAATACCATCCTGCTGCCTATTAATCCTATACGCTCAGAGGATTACTTACCATAAACACAACCCTTCTAACTGTTAATCCCTTCTAATCCCTCCCGTTGGCCAAGTGCCTTTCAAATATGTGACTTAGGGTTGTTTTTTTAAATATTCATCTCGCCTCTGTAGTTTAAGAGATGAAAAGCTATATCTATTTCTATTTTTTGTTTCTCTTTCTCTCTCTCTCTCTCTCTCTCTCTCTCTCTCTCTCTCTCTCTCTCTCTCTCTCTCTCTCTCTCTCTCTCTCTCACATCAGACGCTGCTTCAGTCTCAATACATTTGCAGGATAATTCGACATGAGGATTGCAACATAACCTGTAATTGTGTTATGTCTAGACGTGTCATTCTCCTCCTCTCTCCCTCTAACCTCCTTGCGTCTCATCTCTCCTCCCTTCCTCCTTCTAATCCTTCCTCTAACTGTCTCACACACATCTCCATTTCTCCATCTTGCCTTCATCCTTGCCCTCTCTCTCTCTCTCTCTCTCTCTCTCTCTCTCTCTCTCTCTCTCTCTCTCTCTCTCTCTCTCTCTCTCTCTTACTCTTACTTCTCCGTTCGGCATCTCTTATCCCTTTCATTTCAACACCACCTTCATTACTTTCTTCCCTATATGTCTCCTTTCATTCCTTTCCTCCCTTTTTCTTACTTCATTCACCTTCCTTCCTTCCTTCCTCCTTCCGTGCTCTTTCACGTCTCTTTCCACCTCCTTACCTCTCTGCTTCGACCTTTTTTCTTTCTTTTTTCGCAGAAAGCATATTTACTAGAATTTCAAGTTATCCGTGGTACTGAGAGAGAGAGAGAGAGAGAGAGAGAGAGAGAGAGAGAGAGAGAGAGAGAGAGAGAGAGAGAGAGAGAGAGAGAGAGAGAGAGAGAGAGAGAGAGATTGTTGTCAATACTACACACATGTTTTTTCTTCTTAAACTTCTGTCAAATGGAATAAACTTCAGACTGAGTGTTCATAAAAAATACACTAAATCTCTCTCTCTCTCTCTCTCTCTCTCTCTCTCTCTCTCTCTCTCTCTCTCTCTCTCTCTCTCTCTCTCTCTCTCTCTCTCTCTCTCTCTCTCCTCTCAGAAACAATTATTATGCATTGGATACATTTGACAATAGCTCAATACTAATTTGCACGTGTTTTTTTAATGTGTGTGTGTGTGTGTGTGTGTGTGTGTGTGTGTGTGTGTGTGTGTGTGTGTGTGTGTGTGTGTGTGTGTGTGTGTGTGTGTGTGTGTGTGACTTTAATTAATCAGACATACACGTGCGAGTGTTCTCATGCGTGTGTGTAATTGTACATGCGTGTAAGTGTTTGGGCATGCATGTGTATGTATGTGTGTGCGTGTGCGTGTGCGTGTGGGTGTGTGCGTGTGTGTGTGTGTGCGTCCACGTGTAGCTATAAAGGGAATTCTCATGAAAAAACCCACACAAAAAGAAAATCATTATTTGAATCACAACCAAATTTCTTTTTACACTCCAAAGTCACGCCATTCCTTAAGAAAAAATAAATGTATCTGGTGCCATTCTTTTTCGATAGTCATGTGACAACCTTCATATTAAGT
>JAPQNM010000039.1:278137-300637 GCA_029783475.1 Metacarcinus magister
ACAAATATTCATTATATCAGTTGTACAGTTTAATTAGGTGTATCAGATGCTGCAATGATTTTCCAATATCTCTAATAGCTTTCGGGAAAATGAGGAGGAAATTCATGTTTTTAAATAAATATTAAGTTTCATTTTACTGCGTAATTATTAGTCATAGAAAAATATTCATAATATCAGTTGTACAGTTTAATTAGGTGTATCAGCTGCTGCAATGATATTTCCAATATCTCTAATAGCTTTCGGGAAAATGAGGAGGAAAGTCATGTTTTATATAAAATATTAAGTTTCATTTTACTGCGTAATTATTAGTCATAGAACAAATATTCATAATGACAGTTGTACAGTTTAATTAGGTATATCAGATGCTGCAATGATATTTCCAATATCTCTAATAGCTTTCGGGAAAATGAGGAGGAAAGTCATGTTTTTATATAAATATTAAGTTTCATTTTACTGCGTAATTATTAGTCATAGAACAAATATTAATAATGACAGTTGTACAGTTTCATTAGTTGTATCAGATGCTGCAATGATATTTCCAATATCTCTAATAGCTTTCGAGGAAATGAGGAGAAAAGTTATGTTTATATAGAAATATTAAGTTTCATTTTACTGCGTAATTATTAGTCATAGAACAAATATTCATAATATCAGTTTTACAGTTTTATTAGGTGTATCAGATGATGCAATGATATTTCCAATATCTCTAATAGCTTTCGAGAAAACGAGGAAGAAAGTAATTAAAAAAAAAGTAAAATTCAGTATTTATTAGTACTAGTGTAAATATTCATAATGACAGTAGTAGATTTTAATCAGGTCTATCAGATGCTGCAAAGATATTTCCAATATCTCTAATAGCTTTCGAGAAAATGAGGAGGAAAGTCATGTTTTTATATAAATATTAAGTTTCATTTTACTGCGTAATTATTAGCCATAGAACAAATATTCATAATATCAGTTGTACAGTTTAATTAGATGTATCAGATGCTGCAATGATATTTCCAATATCTCTAATAGCTTTCGGGAAAATGAGGAGGAAATTCATGTTTTTAAATAAATATTAAGTTTCATTTTACTGCGTAATTATTAGTCATAGAACAAATATTCATAATGACTGTTGTACAGTTTAATTAGGTATATCAGATGCTGCAATGATATTTCCATTATCTCTAATAGCTTTCGGGAAAATGAGGAGGAAAGTCATGTTTTTATATAAATATTAAGTTTCATTTTACTGCGTAATTATTAGTCATAGAACAAATATTCATAATGACAGTTGTACAGTTTAAATTAGGTATATCAAATGCTGCAATGATATTTCCAATATCTCTAAAGCTTTCGGGAAAATGAGGAGGAAAGTCATGTTTTTATATAAATATTAAGTTTCATTTTACTGCGTAATTATTAGTCATAGAACAAATATTAATAATGACAGTTGTACAGTTTCATTAGTTGTATCAGATGCTGCAATGATATTTCCAATATCTTTAATAGCTTTCGAGGAAATGAGGAGAAAAGTTATGTTTATATAGAAATATTAAGTTTCATTTTACTGCGTAATTATTAGTCATAGAACAAATATTCATAATATCAGTTGTACAGTTTAATTAGGTCTATCAGATGCTGCAATTATATTTCTAATATCTCTAATAGCTTTCGAGAAAATGACGAGAAAAATCATGTTTTTATATAAAAATATGGTTTTATTTGACTGCGTAATTATTAGTCATAGAACAAATATTCATAATATCAGTTGTACAGTTTTATTAGGTGTATCAGATGATGCAATGATATTTCCAATATCTCTAATAGCTTTCGAGAAAAACGAGGAAGAAAGTAATTTAAAAAAAAGTAAAATTCAGTATTTATTAGTACTAGTGAAAATATTCATAATGACAGTAGTAGATTTTAATCAGGTCTATCAGATGCTGCAATGATATTTCCAATATCTCTAATAGCTTTCGAGAAAATGAGGAGGAAAGTCATGTTTTTATATAAATATTAAGTTTCATTTTACTGTGTAATTATTAGCTCATAGAACAAATATTCATTATATCAGTTGTACAGTTTAATTAGGTGTATCAGATGCTGCAATGATTTTTCCAATATCTCTAATAGCTTTCGGGAAAATGAGGAGGAAATTCATGTTTTTAAATAAATATTAAGTTTCATTTTACTGCGTAATTATTAGTCATAGAAAAAATATTCATAATATCAGTTGTACAGTTTAATTAGGTGTATCAG
The DNA here is from genome assembly GCA_029783475.1 of Metacarcinus magister. Classification (NCBI taxonomy): domain Eukaryota; kingdom Metazoa; phylum Arthropoda; class Malacostraca; order Decapoda; family Cancridae; genus Metacarcinus; species Metacarcinus magister. Next base: position 280,382 of record JAPQNM010000039.1, read on the forward strand.
CTGCTGCAATGATATTTCCAATATCTCTAATAGCTTTCGGGAAAATGAGGAGGAAAGTCATGTTTATATAAAAATATTAAGTTTCATTTTACTGCGTAATTATTAGTCATAGAACAAATATTCATAATGACAGTTGTACAGTTTAATTAGGTATATCAGATGCTGCAATGATATTTCCAATATCTCTAATAGCTTTCGGGAAAATGAGGAGGAAAGTCATGTTTTTATATAAATATTAAGTTTCATTTTACTGCGTAATTATTAGTCATAGAACAAATATTAATAATGACAGTTGTACAGTTTCATTAGTTGTATCAGATGCTGCAATGATATTTCCAATATCTCTAATAGCTTTCGAGGAAATGAGGAGAAAAGTTATGTTTATATAGAAATATTAAGTTTCATTTTACTGCGTAATTATTAGTCATAGAACAAATATTCATAATATCAGTTGTACAGTTTAATTAGGTCTATCAGATGCTGCAATTATATTTCCAATATCTCTAATAGCTTTCGAGAAAATGACGAGAAAAATCATGTTTTTATATAAAAATACGGTTTTATTTGACTGCGTAATTATTAGTCATAGAACAAATATTCATAATATCAGTTGTACAGTTGAATTAGGTGTATCAGATGATGCAATGATATTTCCAATATCTCTAATAGCTTTCGAGAAAACGAGGAGGAAAGTAATTAAAAAAAAAGTAAAATTCAGTATTTATTAGTGCTAGTGAAAATATTCATAATGACAGTAGTAGATTTTAATCAGGTCTATCAGATGCTGCAATGATATTTCCAATATCTCTAATAGCTTTCGAGAAAATGAGGAGGAAAGTCATGTTTTTATATAAATATTAAGTTTCATTTTACTGTGTAATTATTAGCCATAGAACAAATATTCATTATATCAGTTGTACAGTTTAATTAGGTGTATCAGATGCTGCAATGATATTTCCAATATCTCTAATAGCTTTCGGGAAAATGAGGAGGAAAGTCATGTTTATATATAAATATTAAGTTTCATTTTACTGCGTAATTATTAGTCATAGAACAAATATTCATAATGACAGTTGTACAGTTTAATTAGGTATATCAGATGCTGCAATGATATTTCCAATATCTCTAATAGCTTTCGGGAAAATGAGGAGGAAAGTCATGTTTTTATATAAATATTAAGTTTCATTTTACTGCGTAATTATTAGTCATAGAACAAATATTAATAATGACTGTTGTACAGTTTAATTAGGTGTATCAGATGCGTCAATGATATTTCCAATATCTCTAATAGCTTTCGGGAAAATGAGGAGGAAAATCATGTTTATATATAAATATTAAGTTTCATTTTACTGCATAATTATTAGTCATAGAACAAATATTCATAATGACAGTTGTACAGTTTAATTAGGTATATCAGATGCTGCAATGATATTTCCATTATCTCTAATAGCTTTCGGGAAAATGAGGAGGAAAGTCATGTTTTATATAAATATTAAGTTTCATTTTACTGCGTAATTATTAGTCATAAAACAAATATTCATAATGACAGTTGTACAGTTAAATTAGGTATATCAGATGCTGCAATGATATTTCCAATATCTCTAAAGCTTTCGGGAAAATGAGGAGGAAAGTCATGTTTTTATATAAATATTAAGTTTCATTTTACTGCGTAATTATTAGTCATAGAACAAATATTAATAATGACAGTTGTACAGTTTCATTAGTTGTATCAGATGCTGCAATGATATTTCCAATATCTCTAATAGCTTTCGAGGAAATGAGGAGAAAAATTATGTTTATATAGAAATATTAAGTTTCATTTTACTGCGTAATTATTAGTCATAGAACAAATATTCATAATATCAGTTGTACAGTTTAATTAGGTCTATCAGATGCTGCAATTATATTTCTAATATCTCTAATAGCTTTCGAGAAAATGACGAGAAAAATCATGTTTTTATATAAAAATATGGTTTTATTTGACTGCGTAATTATTAGTCATAGAACAAATATTCATAATATCAGTTTTACAGTTTTATTAGGTGTATCAGATGATGCAATGATATTTCCAATATCTCTAATAGCTTTCGAGAAAACGAGGAAGAAAGTAATTTAAAAAAAAGTAAAATTCAGTATTTATTAGTACTAGTGAAAATATTCATAATGACAGTAGTAGATTTTAATCAGGTCTATCATATGCTGCAATGATATTTCCAATATCTCTAATAGCTTTCGAGAAAATGAGGAGGAAAGTCATGTTTTTATATAAATATTAAGTTTCATTTTACTGTGTAATTATTAGCCATAGAACAAATATTCATTATATCAGTTGTACAGTTTAATTAGATGTATCAGATGCTGCAATGATATTTCCAATATCTCTAATAGCTTTCGGGAAAATGAGGAGGAAATTCATGTTTTTAAATAAATATTAAGTTTCATTTTACTGCGTAATTATTAGTCATAGAACAAATATTAATAATGACTGTTGTACAGTTTAATTAGGTGTATCAGATGCGTCAATGATATTTCCAATATCTCTAGTAGCTTTCGAGAAAATGAGGAGGAAAGTCATGTTTTTATATAAATATTAAGTTTCATTTTACTGCGTAATTATTAGCCATAGGACAAATATTCATTAATCAGTTTTACAGTTTAATTAGGTCTATCAGATGCTGCAATGATATTTCCAATATCTCTAATAGCTTTCGGGAAAATGAGGAGGAAAGTCATGTTTATATATAAATATTAAGTTTCATTTTACTGCGTAATTATTAGTCATAGAACAAATATTCATAATGACTGTTGTACAGTTTAATTAGGTGTATCAGATGCTGCAATGATATTTCCATTATCTCTAATAGATTTCGGGAAAATGAGGAGGAAAGTCATGTTTTTATATAAATATTAAGTTTCATTTTACTGCGTAATTATTAGTCATAGAACAAATATTAATAATGACAGTTGTACAGTTTCATTAGTTGTATCAGATGCTGCAATGATATTTCCAATATCTTTAATAGCTTTCGAGGAAATGAGGAGAAAAGTTATGTTTATATAGAAATATTAAGTTTCATTTTACTGCGTAATTATTAGTCATAGAACAAATATTCATAATATCAGTTGTACAGTTTAATTAGGTCTATCAGATGCTGCAATTATATTTCTAATATCTCTAATAGCTTTCGAGAAAATGACGAGAAAAATCATGTTTTTATATAAAAATATGGTTTTATTTGACTGCGTAATTATTAGTCATAGAACAAATATTCATAATATCAGTTGTACAGTTTTATTAGGTGTATCAGATGATGCAATGATATTTCCAATATCTCTAATAGCTTTCGAGAAAACGAGGAAGAAAGTAATTTTAAAAAAAGTAAAATTCAGTATTTATTAGTACTAGTGAAAATATTCATAATGACAGTAGTAGATTTTAATCAGGTCTATCAGATGCTGCAATGATATTTCCAATATCTCTAATAGCTTTCGAGAAAATGAGGAGGAAAGTCATGTTTTTATATAAATATTAAGTTTCATTTTACTGTGTAATTATTAGCCATAGAACAAATATTCATTATATCAGTTGTACAGTTTAATTAGGTGTATCAGATGCTGCAATGATTTTTCCAATATCTCTAATAGCTTTCGGGAAAATGAGGAGGAAATTCATGTTTTTAAATAAATATTAAGTTTCATTTTACTGCGTAATTATTAGTCATAGAAAAAATATTCATAATATCAGTTGTACAGTTTAATTAGGTGTATCAGCTGCTGCAATGATATTTCCAATATCTCTAATAGCTTTCGGGAAAATGAGGAGGAAAGTCATGTTTATATAAAAATATTAAGTTTCATTTTACTGCGTAATTATTAGTCATAGAACAAATATTCATAATGACAGTTGTACAGTTTAATTAGGTATATCAGATGCTGCAATGATATTTCCAATATCTCTAATAGCTTTCGGGAAAATTAGGAGGAAAGTCATGTTTTTATATAAATATTAAGTTTCATTTTACTGCGTAATTATTAGTTATAGAACAAATATTAATAATGACAGTTGTACAGTTTCATTAGTTGTATCAGATGCTGCAATGATATTTCCAATATCTCTAATAGCTTTCGAGGAAATGAGGAGAAAAGTTATGTTTATATAGAAATATTAAGTTTCATTTTACTGCGTAATTATTAGTCATAGAACAAATATTCATAATATCAGTTGTACAGTTTAATTAGGTCTATCAGATGCTGCAATTATATTTCCAATATCTCTAATAGCTTTCGAGAAAATGACGAGAAAAATCATGTTTTTATATAAAAATACGGTTTTATTTGACTGCGTAATTATTAGTCATAGAACAAATATTCATAATATCAGTTGTACAGTTGAATTAGGTGTATCAGATGATGCAATGATATTTCCAATATCTCTAATAGCTTTCGAGAAAACGAGGAGGAAAGTAATTAAAAAAAAAGTAAAATTCAGTATTTATTAGTGCTAGTGAAAATATTCATAATGACAGTAGTAGATTTTAATCAGGTCTATCAGATGCTGCAATGATATTTCCAATATCTCTAATAGCTTTCGAGAAAATGAGGAGGAAAGTCATGTTTTTATATAAATATTAAGTTTCATTTTACTGTGTAATTATTAGCCATAGAACAAATATTCATTATATCAGTTGTACAGTTTAATTAGGTGTATCAGATGCTGCAATGATATTTCCAATATCTCTAATAGCTTTCGGGAAAATGGGGAGGAAAGTCATGTTTATATATAAATATTAAGTTTCATTTTACTGCGTAATTATTAGTCATAGAACAAATATTCATAATGACAGTTGTACAGTTTAATTAGGTATATCAGATGCTGCAATGATATTTCCAATATCTCTAATAGCTTTCGGGAAAATGAGGAGGAAAGTCATGTTTTTATATAAATATTAAGTTTCATTTTACTGCGTAATTATTAGTCATAGAACAAATATTAATAATGACTGTTGTACAGTTTAATTAGGTGTATCAGATGCGTCAATGATATTTCCAATATCTCTAATAGCTTTCGGGAAAATGAGGAGGAAAATCATGTTTATATATAAATATTAAGTTTCATTTTACTGCATAATTATTAGTCATAGAACAAATATTCATAATGACAGTTGTACAGTTTAATTAGGTATATCAGATGCTGCAATGATATTTCCATTATCTCTAATAGCTTTCGGGAAAATGAGGAGGAAAGTCATGTTTTTATATAAATATTAAGTTTCATTTTACTGCGTAATTATTAGTCATAAAACAAATATTCATAATGACAGTTGTACAGTTAAATTAGGTATATCAGATGCTGCAATGATATTTCCAATATCTCTAAAGCTTTCGGGAAAATGAGGAGGAAAGTCATGTTTTTATATAAATATTAAGTTTCATTTTACTGCGTAATTATTAGTCATAGAACAAATATTAATAATGATAGTTTTACAGTTTCATTAGTTGTATCAGATGCTGCAATGATATTTCCAATATCTCTAATAGCTTTCGAGGAAATGAGGAGAAAATTTATGTTTATATAGAAATATTAAGTTTCATTTTACTGCGTAATTATTAGTCATAGAACAAATATTCATAATATCAGTTGTACAGTTTAATTAGGTCTATCAGATGCTGCAATTATATTTCTAATATCTCTAATAGCTTTCGAGAAAATGACGAGAAAAATCATGTTTTTATATAAAAATATGGTTTTATTTGACTGCGTAATTATTAGTCATAGAACAAATATTCATAATATCAGTTGTACAGTTTTACTAGGTGTATCAGATGATGCAATGATATTTCCAATATCTCTAATAGCTTTCGAGAAAACGAGGAAGAAAGTAATTTAAAAAAAAGTAAAATTCAGTATTTATTAGTACTAGTGAAAATATTCATAATGACAGTAGTAGATTTTAATCAGGTCTATCATATGCTGCAATGATATTTCCAATATCTCTAATAGCTTTCGAGAAAATGAGGAGGAAAGTCATGTTTTTATATAAATATTAAGTTTCATTTTACTGTGTAATTATTAGCCATAGAACAAATATTCATTATATCAGTTGTACAGTTTAATTAGATGTATCAGATGCTGCAATAATATTTCCAATATCTCTAATAGCTTTCGGGAAAATGAGGAGGAAATTCATGTTTTTAAATAAATATTAAGTTTCATTTTACTGCGTAATTATTAGTCATAGAACAAATATTAATAATGACTGTTGTACAGTTTAATTAGGTGTATCAGATGCGTCAATGATATTTCCAATATCTCTAGTAGCTTTCGAGAAAATGAGGAGGAAAGTCATGTTTTTATATAAATATTAAGTTTCATTTTACTGCGTAATTATTAGCCATAGAACAAATATTCATAAATCAGTTTTACAGTTTAATTAGGTCTATCAGATGCTGCAATGATATTTCCAATATCTCTAATAGCTTTCGGGAAAATGAGGAGGAAAGTCATGTTTATATATAAATATTAAGTTTCATTTTACTGCGTAATTATTAGTCATAGAACAAATATTCATAATGACTGTTGTACAGTTTAATTAGGTATATCAGATGCTGCAATGATATTTCCATTATCTCTAATAGCTTTCGGGAAAATGAGGAGGAAAGTCATGTTTTTATATAAATATTAAGTTTCATTTTACTGCGTAATTATTAGTCATAGAACAAATATTAATAATGACAGTTGTACAGTTTCATTAGTTGTATCAGATGCTGCAATGATATTTCCAATATCTTTAATAGCTTTCGAGGAAATGAGGAGAAAAGTTATGTTTATATAGAAATATTAAGTTTCATTTTACTGCGTAATTATTAGTCATAGAACAAATATTCATAATATCAGTTGTACAGTTTAATTAGGTCTATCAGATGCTGCAATTATATTTCTAATATCTCTAATAGCTTTCGAGAAAATGACGAGAAAAATCATGTTTTTATATAAAAATATGGTTTTATTTGACTGCGTAATTATTAGTCATAGAACAAATATTCATAATATCAGTTGTACAGTTTTATTAGGTGTATCAGATGATGCAATGATATTTCCAATATCTCTAATAGCTTTCGAGAAAACGAGGAAGAAAGTAATTTAAAAAAAAGTAAAATTCAGTATTTATTAGTACTAGTGAAAATATTCATAATGACAGTAGTAGATTTTAATCAGGTCTATCAGATGCTGCAATGATATTTCCAATATCTCTAATAGCTTTCGAGAAAATGAGGAGGAAAGTCATGTTTTTATATAAATATTAAGTTTCATTTTACTGTGTAATTATTAGCCATAGAACAAATATTCATTATATCAGTTGTACAGTTTAATTAGGTGTATCAGATGCTGCAATGATTTTTCCAATATCTCTAATAGCTTTCGGGAAAATGAGGAGGAAATTCATGTTTTTAAATAAATATTAAGTTTCATTTTACTGCGTAATTATTAGTCATAGAAAAAATATTCATAATATCAGTTGTACAGTTTAATTAGGTGTATCAGCTGCTGCAATGATATTTCCAATATCTCTAATAGCTTTCGGGAAAATGAGGAGGAAAGTCATGTTTATATAAAAATATTAAGTTTCATTTTACTGCGTAATTATTAGTCATAGAACAAATATTCATAATGACAGTTGTACAGTTTAATTAGGTATATCAGATGCTGCAATGATATTTCCAATATCTCTAATAGCTTTCGGGAAAATTAGGAGGAAAGTCATGTTTTTATATAAATATTAAGTTTCATTTTACTGCGTAATTATTAGTTATAGAACAAATATTAATAATGACAGTTGTACAGTTTCATTAGTTGTATCAGATGCTGCAATGATATTTCCAATATCTCTAATAGCTTTCGAGGAAATGAGGAGAAAAGTTATGTTTATATAGAAATATTAAGTTTCATTTTACTGCGTAATTATTAGTCATAGAACAAATATTCATAATATCAGTTGTACAGTTTAATTAGGTCTATCAGATGCTGCAATTATATTTCCAATATCTCTAATAGCTTTCGAGAAAATGACGAGAAAAATCATGTTTTTATATAAAAATACGGTTTTATTTGACTGCGTAATTATTAGTCATAGAACAAATATTCATAATATCAGTTGTACAGTTGAATTAGGTGTATCAGATGATGCAATGATATTTCCAATATCTCTAATAGCTTTCGAGAAAACGAGGAGGAAAGTAATTAAAAAAAAAGTAAAATTCAGTATTTATTAGTGCTAGTGAAAATATTCATAATGACAGTAGTAGATTTTAATCAGGTCTATCAGATGCTGCAATGATATTTCCAATATCTCTAATAGCTTTCGAGAAAATGAGGAGGAAAGTCATGTTTTTATATAAATATTAAGTTTCATTTTACTGTCTAATTATTAGCCATAGAACAAATATTCATTATATCAGTTATACAGTTTAATTAGGTGTATCAGATGCTGCAATGATATTTCCAATATCTCTAATAGCTTTCGGGAAAATGAGGAGGAAAGTCATGTTTATATATAAATATTAAGTTTCATTTTACTGCGTAATTATTAGTCATAGAACAAATATTCATAATGACAGTTGTACAGTTTAATTAGGTATATCAGATGCTGCAATGATATTTCCAATATCTCTAATAGCTTTCGGGAAAATGAGGAGGAAAGTCATGTTTTTATATAAATATTAAGTTTCATTTTACTGCGTAATTATTAGTCTTAGAACAAATATTAATAATGACTGTTGTACAGTTTAATTAGGTGTATCAGATGCGTCAATGATATTTCCAATATCTCTAATAGCTTTCGGGAAAATGAGGAGGAAAATCATGTTTATATATAAATATTAAGTTTCATTTTACTGCATAATTATTAGTCATAGAACAAATATTCATAATGACAGTTGTACATTTTAATTAGGTATATCAGATGCTGCAATGATATTTCCATTATCTCTAATAGCTTTCGGGAAAATGAGGAGGAAAGTCATGTTTTTATATAAATATTAAGTTTCATTTTACTGCGTAATTATTAGTCATAAAACAAATATTCATAATGACAGTTGTACAGTTAAATTAGGTATATCAGATGCTGCAATGATATTTCCAATATCTCTAAAGCTTTCGGGAAAATGAGGAGGAAAGTCATGTTTTTATATAAATATTAAGTTTCATTTTACTGCGTAATTATTAGTCATAGAACAAATATTAATAATGACAGTTGTACAGTTTCATTAGTTGTATCAGATGCTGCAATGATATTTCCAATATCTCTAATAGCTTTCGAGGAAATGAGGAGAAAAGTTATGTTTATATAGAAATATTAAGTTTCATTTTACTGCGTAATTATTAGTCATAGAACAAATATTCATAATATCAGTTGTACAGTTTAATTAGGTCTATCAGATGCTGCAATTATATTTCTAATATCTCTAATAGCTTTCGAGAAAATGACGAGAAAAATCATGTTTTTATATAAAAATATGGTTTTATTTGACTGCGTAATTATTAGTCATAGAACAAATATTCATAATATCAGTTGTACAGTTTTACTAGGTGTATCAGATGATGCAATGATATTTCCAATATCTCTAATAGCTTTCGAGAAAACGAGGAAGAAAGTAATTTAAAAAAAAGTAAAATTCAGTATTTATTAGTACTAGTGAAAATATTCATAATGACAGTAGTAGATTTTAATCAGGTCTATCATATGCTGCAATGATATTTCCAATATCTCTAATAGCTTTCGAGAAAATGAGGAGGAAAGTCATGTTTTTATATAAATATTAAGTTTCATTTTACTGTGTAATTATTAGCCATAGAACAAATATTCATTATATCAGTTGTACAGTTTAATTAGGTGTATCAGATGCTGCAATGATATTTCCAATATCTCTAATAGCTTTCGGGAAAATGAGGAGGAAATTCATGTTTTTAAATAAATATTAAGTTTCATTTTACTGCGTAATTATTAGTCATAGAACAAATATTCATAATATCAGTTGTACAGTTTAATTAGGGTTATCAGCTGCTGCAATGATATTTCCAATATCTCTAATAGCTTTCGGGAAAATGAGGAGGAAAGTCATGTTTATATAAAAATATTAAGTTTCATTTTACTGCGTAATTATTAGTCATAGAACAAATATTCATAATGACAGTTGTACAGTTTAATTAGGTATATCAGATGCTGCAATTATATTTCCAATATCTCTAATAGCTTTCGAGAAAATGACGAGAAAAATCATGTTTTTATATAAAAATACGGTTTTATTTGACTGCGTAATTATTAGTCATAGAACAAATATTCATAATATCAGTTGTACAGTTGAATTAGGTGTATCAGATGATGCAATGATATTTCCAATATCTCTAATAGCTTTCGAGAAAACGAGGAAGAAAGTAATTTAAAAAAAAGTAAAATTCAGTATTTATTAGTACTAGTGAAAATATTCATAATGACAGTAGTAGATTTTAATCAGGTCTATCAGATGCTGCAATGATATTTCCAATATCTCTAATAGCTTTCGAGAAAATGAGGAGGAAATTCATGTTTTTATATAAATATTAAGTTTCATTTTACTGTGTAATTATTAGCCATAGAACAAATATTCATTATATCAGTTGTACAGTTTAATTAGGTGTATCAGATGCTGCAATGATATTTCCAATATCTCTAATAGCTTGCGAGAAAATGAGGAGGAAAGTCATGTTTTTATATAAATATTAAGTTTCATTTTACTGCGTAATTATTAGCCATAGAACAAATATTCATAATATCAGTTGTACAGTTTAATTAGGTGTATCAGATGCTGCAATGATATTTCCAATATCTCTAATAGCTTTCAAGAAAATGAGGAGGAAAGTCATGTTTTTAAATAAATATTAAGTTTAATTTTACTGCGTAATTATTAGTCATAGAACAAATATTCATAATATCAGTTGTACAATTTAATTAGGTGTATCAGATGCTGCAATGATATTTCCAATATCTCTAATAGGTTTCGGGAAAATGAGGAGGAAAGTCATGTTTTTATATATATATATATATATATATATATATATATATATATATATATATTAAGTTTCATTTTACTGCGTAATTATTAGTCATAGAACAAATATTCATAACGACAGTTGTACAGTTTAATTAGGTCTATCAGATGCTGCAATGATATTTCCAATATCTCTAATAGCTTTCGGGAAAATGAGGAGGAAAGTCATGTTTATATATATATATTAAGTTTCATTTTACTGCGTAATTATTAGTCATAAAACAAATATTCATAATGACAGTTGTACAGTTTAATTATGTGTATCAAATGATGCAATGATATTTCCAATATTTCCAATATTTTCAATATCTAATATCTAATGCTAGCTAGAAGAGCCCGTCGCTGACGGCTAACGGAGCGACGGTTATATATTGCTGCCGGCGGTGTTGCCAAACCGCAGTTATCGTACCGTAAAATTATCTATTGAATATCACATAAATACTCATAAGAACGGTAATTCTGATACATAAGACAATAGAAATTTGTAAATAATGATAAAAGTTGTTATACTGGCCTATACTTATTGTCATCATACGTTTGGTATATGCATGGGAATGATATAAAGATCTTGGCACAGACGTCGTTCCGCAAACACAGGAGAGGGAGACGCTGCTGGCACATACGGTGTGCCGCAAGAACTGAATGGGTTAAAAGCTGTACTGGTGCGCTGAGTTCCTAGAATGAGCGGGGGAGAGGTTGCCTCAAGCCATTGTGTGATTTTTCCTTAATATTTCTACATTTCCAAAATATTTGTTGTAAAATGCGGGTGCCATTCCCCTTTAATAAACCAACTTCTCAAATCATAAAATTTTTATCTGTATAGCAGCCTAAAACGAATACCTAATACCATGCAATATTTGAACTCTCTACATTAAAGTATGACGAATAAAAGCACATTTTGTTAGTAATTTTCCGCTGCCGCTGTACGTCAATTTTGCCTGAAGTATAATTGCTCTCATTTTGCTCGACCAAATCACAACTGTAACGACTAACCCTTCCCTACACCCCACAGGAGGAGGAGCTCCGTGCATCGGGAGACCCCAAGTACGTGCACCTGCTGGAGGACCTACACGTGGAGATCACTGCCTTCGCGTCCCCCGCCGAGGCTCACGCGCGCATTGCCTACGCACTCGCCGAGGTGCGCCGCTACCTCGTGCCAGACAACAACGACGACATCAGGAAGGAACAGATAAGAGAGATGGAGCTGATCAGTGACCCCCAGGCAGCAGGGGGCACCGCATCACCATCTGATGGAGGTGCAGGGGGTGCAGGGGAGCGTCCTCCCCCCTCCCTTACGCCACCAGGTGAGTTAAGGGCGCAAGATGTGGCCAAGTGTACGGATTACTTCAGGTTAATGGTCTTTCTCGGACACGCACGAATGCCCAAGCACACGCACGCACACACCCAAGCATGCACGCAAGCACACACACACACACACACACACACACACACACACACACACACACACACACACACACACACAATTACAAGAGAATAAAATAAAGTTCACACAACAAAAAAAAGAAAATCGTTGCTTTTCACCACAACTTGTTTCTCCTTCTTACCTTCCTCTTTCTCTTTTTCTTCTTCCTCCTCCTCCTCCTCCTCCTCCTCACAACCAAATCCCTTAAGGTGCCACAGTTGAAGCATCATGTATTGACGCTGAATATTTTTTAAAATGACACTCCCGTCCTTTCTGCACTCTCCTTCCTCCTCTCCTTCCCTCTCTTTCTCTCTTCACACCTCCCTTCCTTCCTTCCCTCTCTCTCTTCATACCTCCCTCCCTCCCTTCCTTCCTTCCTTCCTTCCTTCCTTCCTTCCTTCCTTCCTTCCTTCCTTCCTTCCTTCCTTCCTTCCTTCCTTCTTTCCTTCCTCCTTTACCTGTCGTCTTCCTAAAACTCCCCATCTATGCTCACACTCCCTACAATAAGGACCCAATATCCTCCTACATCCTCCACCTCCTCCTTCTCCTTCTCCTCTCCCTCTTCTTCCTCCTCCTCTTCTTCCTCCTCCTCCTCCTCCATCATGATCGCTTTTATGTAATATTATGACATGATGGCCGCACCTTTTATGATTCATGACGTGAAGGAAGGAGGAGGAGAAGGAAGAGTGAAGTGATGGATAAGAAGGAAAACTCCAGAGAGAGAGAGAGAGAGAGAGAGAGAGAGAGAGAGAGAGAGAGAGAGAGAGAGAGAGAGAGAGAGAGAGAGAGAGAGAGAGAGAGAGAGACTACTACACATACACCACTAAAACCTAATAATAATGATGATAATAATAACAATGCTAATGATAATAATAATAATAATAATAATAATAATAATAATAATAATAATAGTATCAATAACAACAACAATATACAATCACACAAGACCATTTTATCCGAGACATCACTCAAACAAGAATAAAAATAAACACATAAATCAAAACCACGAGCAACTTCTATCGTAACTTTCAATACAAAAAAATAAAACTCAGTCGCTCATGAACGTCATATATACTTTTTATAGTTTTACACACACACACACACACACACACACACACACACACACACACACACACACACACACACACACACACACACACATCAACCTTGTTACACGTACACATGACCAAATAACTACACACCACACATATATACACACTTTTTTCTAGGGGCGGGGTGTGTGGGTGGGGTGTGTGGGTGGTGGGGTGGGTGGTGGGGTGGGAGGGGGTAGAGTCTAGGTGGGGGGATGGCCTACAAAGAGAAACCTACACAGGAACCTCTCAAAATGTTGCCTCAAACACTAGTTCCTATAGCGAGTGAGTTGTGGCTTCAACACGTCAGACCAACTAAGGTTTGCACAGCGTTGAAATTCTGCTCAAAAAAGGACTCAGGCTGAAAATACTTGCACGACTGATTTGCTCTCTCCTTTTCTCTCTCTATCTCTCAAACGGGGGAAGGGATGGCAGAGAGGTGAATAGAGGGAATGAAGGGTAATATGATAAAGCGAGGAATGAAAGAAAGTGTGATAGTACAACTTAGGGGAAGGATATTTATGATCTAACAAGCATTGAACACCCTTTCACACACCTCCTCTCACCCTTCTTCCTATCATCTCCCCAACTCCCCTCTCAGGTTTTTCCTCTCTTCCCCTTCCCTCCCCATCTCATCCCCATCAAGCTTCCCTCCTCTCTAGTCCTATTTGTGTTTCGATATTATGCATTCGCTTTATGAATGTATGCATGTATATACTGCGTCTTGATTCCCCTTCCTCTCTCTCTCTCTCTCTCTCTCTCTCTCTCTCTCTCTCTCTCTCTCTCTCTCTCTCTCTCTCTCTCTCTCTCTCTCTCTCTCTCTCTCCGCCCATCACCACGCCACCACAGTCACCGCTCCTCTTTGCGTTTCCGAGGCTAGATTGCATTCACTCACAACTCAAACGGGTTAGTCACTGATATGGTTCTGCTCAAATTTATAGACAGAATTCGGGAAAAAACGATTAATGGAGGGAAGGGTCGCTGTGTAAAAAATATATATGTGTTCCCCCTCTTTTTCGTTATCCTTTTTTCTGGCCACGTGTGATGGAAGTCCTGATAGGGGATTTTTGTTCACTTTTCGCAGTGTTTCATCAGCTTAACACGGTGTTTCCCCTTTCCCTCCCCTCTACACCCGGCCACATCCTCTTTAATACCAACCCTGTAAATAGTCTCAACGAGTCTCAGTCAGTGGTTTACCTCCGCCATGTATGTACGTCACCTGCACGACTCTGCCCTGCCACTGCTGAAAACAAACCCGGTTACCAATAATATATCTTTGCCACTATTCTAACACAACCCTTCCACTACAACATGACCCTAACACCACTTAACACAACCCTGCCAATAATCTAATCTAACCTAACCTAACCTAACCTAACCTAACCTAACCCTTCCTACTAATCTAACACGATCACTTTCCCCAGAGCTGCTTACACCTGAAGGGCCAGACTGCAGGGGCACCGTCGTGGGTCCAGCGCCCCCTGGCCCCCCTATGCCCCCAGGCCTCCGTGGACGGGTCCCTCCCCCACACGCACGCCTCCTGCCAGGCCACGGCGCCCGAGGTCTCCCGCCGCTGGTGAGGAAGCTCCCTGCCGCCATGCCGCCGCCCGTGCCGCCTCCACCCGCCAAACGCAGAGTGCTCTCCATCCTCGACAAGGCCAAGCTCGCCCTTGACCACAGCTACGGCATTCACGAGGACGACCCGAGGCACTACTTCGATGCACCAGAGTGAGTGAATCCCCGTTGACCCAGCCCACTGTCCCCTTACCCCTTAACGTAACCACGCCCTCCTGTCCCCTCACTCCCCCTGCCAGTGTCTCCCTCCACTCCCTGCCCATCTGTTTCCATTAGTCCCAACTGACCTGTGCTTACCTGACTCCCTTATTCCCAGGTGAGAATGACAGGTGCTCCTTGCTTATTATTTCTCAGGTACCTCCCGTCCACCTGTAACCTTTCTGTCCCAGGTCGCCGTCGGGTTCCTCTACCAAGGCCTTCATTACTACGTCCAAATAACGTTCTTCATAACCTTCATCATCAACAGGTCCAGCACTCATCAAATGTCTCTTCTTTCTTTCTCTCTCCTTCCCTCAGTCATCTCTCCTCGCATCTCTCTCTCCCTTTTCTCCTGTCCTCCTCCTCCTCTTTTCCATTTGAATTCTTACCTCCACTGTGTTCCAATTAAGTTTTGTTAGCTGCAGGTGTAAGCTTTTGGTGTGCGCTGCTCGAGCTCAGGTGAGACAGGTAACAGGAATTGACTTCAGGTAATGTTGGTGGTAATGATTTCACCTCTGCATTGTTCCTCATTATCACAGCATCCACTTCTTCCCTTTCCCTCCATAATTACTCCCTCGCCTTCGTTATCATTGTAAATTATCTCTAAACAGTCTTGCTATTATCTTCCTCTCTCCTTTTCTCTCTCATTCTTCCTCTTTTTTTTCTTTTAGTGATTATTTTTTTTCACTCCCTATCTTTCACATCCTATTCACTCTGCCACTGTTCTTCTTCTCTATTATCACTCCTTCCTCTTTACCATCGTCAATAGCCTTTCATTAATTCATTTCCTTCAGTCCTTTCCCTCCATTTCATTTCCATCACCATCCTCATCTACATACATCCTCCCTTGTTTCCTTCCTCCTCCTCCTTCATTATCACTGACCTTCTCCATCCTATTAATTATCATCTCCTCCACTCCTCCACTCCTCCCTGTCTTCCCTCCAATCATCAGACACCTCCTGCTTTCCTCTTTCTAGGTAAAAAAAAAAAAGTACAAAAGCTCACCCATTCAACTACTTTTTGCCGATGAATTCTGGCAATGAAGTGATTAAAAAAAACCAATAAATGATCAACTTTAACTCTCTCTCTCTCTCTCTCTCTCTCTCTCTCTCTCTCTCTCTCTCTCTCTCTCTCTCTCTCTCTCTCTCTCTCTCTCTCTCTCTCTCTCTCTCTTCACACACATACACTTCATCCTTGGTTATGGTCAGTAAATCATTTTCGACTTATTCTACATCAATACCTTCTTATTCTCCTTTCCTTCCATCCCTTCCTCGCACTCTCCTCTACCTCCTCCTCCTGGTCTGCCGCTCTCCCTCCCTCCTTCACCCTTCACATCTGCACGCTGCACTAGCTAGGAGTGATGAAGTAGGCCCTTGACACGCACTGCTTCACACGTAGGAAAGGTTAAGCGTGGAGTCTGCCTATCAAAATATCAAGCAACAGCCTCACGACCTCACCTGTTTCCCTTCCTACCTGTAACTCACCCCTATATGTACCTTTTCCTAACCTGTAACTCCTCCTCCTTCTTTTTCCATACCTCTTTCCCTATCATCTGTACTACCCCTTGTATACCTGCCTATTACCTTATTCATCTGTCTACCAATTTGTTTACCGGCCAACCTTTCTTGATTTTTTTTTACCTGCCTTTCTGCAATAAGTCGAATTTACGTTCTACCTATCAGATCACTTTCAGCTGTCTGCTTCCCATAAAAACGACGAATAAAAAATGGTTTATGATATGTAGGAACGAGAGAGAGAGAGAGAGAGAGAGAGAGAGAGAGAGAGAGAGAGAGAGAGAGAGAGAGAGAGAGAGAGAGAGAGAGAGAGAGAGTAATCAGAGAAATAAAAATGCTGCTTCATTAAGATAGATGTTGAGAGAGAGAGAGAGAGAGAGAGAGAGAGAGAGAGAGAGAGAGAGAGAGAGAGAGAGAGAGAGAGAGAGAGAGAGAGAGAGAGAGAGAGAGACTAATCCACAGAATCTAACAAAAATAAAAAAAACAGAATCAGCAGCATTAAGATAAATGTTGAAAGGCATCACCATTACCATCAACAATGCCAGTCTAACTTTACTTTACGATACACACATTATAACACACAACACCACGATGCACCATCATTATCCATTACCACACCGAGAGACTATGAGTTTACAGACACAACACCATCACCAACACCATCACCATCATCACCAAGAGAGGAGTAGTAAAAAAAATAAGCCACCTAGTTTATGAGAGACTATAGACTCCACCCATTTCTCACCATCACCACCATCATCATCACCATTAAAGGAGATGTAAAACCTGAACCGTATTTATGAGGCTGTGAAGGGATAATCTACAGCTTGGTAAACCTTTCCATCACTACAAGGGAGAGACGGAAATGAGACAGGATGATGTAGTGGGAGTGAGTGAGTGAGTGAGTGAGTGAGTGAGTGAGTGAGAGAGTGAGTGAGTAATTGAGTGACTGATTGACTGAATAACTGACTAATAGCTGCTACCAGGGATTCAAAATACATCATACAATACCACGTTACTGACTCACTGACTCACTCACTCACTGACTCAATCACTCCTACACTGATGGTTGTTGTCGTGATATAATAAATGATCACTAAAACTCACCACATTTCACCTACAACTATTATACTGTATTCGAGTTCTCGGGTTTAGCTCATGTTACCTGTCACCTTTAAGCTACCTGTACGCTCTCTCTCTCTCTCTCTCTCTCTCTCTCTCTCTCTCTCTCTCTCTCTCTCTCTCTCTCTCTCTCTCTCTCTCTCTCTCTCTCTCTCTCGTCTCTATTATTCCCAATTAACTTATTATTTCCATCTACTCCTATTTCCTCCACTCACAGTTCCTCCTCCCTACAGGTTGAATTCATCTCCCATTACTTTCTCTTATCCTTTTCCACTCCTTTACAAATCTACATCCTCCCCCATTTTCACCCTCAAATCAACATCCTTAAACTTCTCTTGAGCTGCTGTACGTAAATCCCCCCCCCATAACTTTCCCCATAAGGCTCCCAGCACCCCATACCTTAGTTACTTCCCCATATAACCCCCATAACCTGTCTATTTCTACAAGTTGCTTATCATCTACAGGTTTGCATACGATGAATATGGAGATTATGGTCCTGAAGACTTTCCCGAAGTGTACAATGGCGAGGCATACGGTAAGTAAACACACACACGCACACGCACACGCACACGCACACACACACACACACACACACACACACACACACACACACGCACAAAGCAAAAAGGAAGATATTTATTTATAAGAGAGTATTTATAGTATATTTAAAGAGGGGCGAAACAAGCGTACGGGTTGAGTTATCTCACCTCTAAAATAAGAGTACAAGTGAGGTATGTCTGTGCTTATATGATGCCCCCCTCCCCCCCCCACCTTCCCTCCAGCCATACCTCATCCTTCTCCTTCATACCTGATAACCTACACACTTCTACTCCTCTCTCCCTTCCTCCATATTTCCTTCCTTTCCCTCCACACCTTCCCTCCAGTACGTCTCATAACCAATTATCCTCTCTCTCCACCCTCCTCCTCCTCCTCCTCCTATACCTTCTCCTCCTCCTCCCTCACTCATCCACTGCCCGTTGGGTGATAACTGTCCCCCGCTAGGTGGGTGTCCCCCACTAATCCCGAATAAACAATAAAAAGGGAAAACACACAGGTACACACATTGCCAAACCCACAAGTGTCAGGTGAGGTGATGCCCCTCGTGTGTGTGTGTGCGAGGGCCAATCACACGCAAGATTTATGAGACGGCGCTCCCCGATTGGTGGAGGCGTCCATTATACTGACCAATGAGAAGGAACAACTGGTGCTCGTGTGTCGAGGCCGCTGTGAGGCGATCCGAACACATCATTTCCTTGCCCTTAGTGTAGGTACGAACACGTTCACGAGACTTGCTTCGATTCCCTTTGCAGTGAAGTGAACGGAGTGTTGGTACGCGGGGAAGCAAGTCCAAGATTCACATTAATCCCAACACAACCATGATCTGATTGCTCATTCTATAGGAACAAATAGGAAGTTATAGAAACCTAATAACATTGTGGTATTCAAGACGCCAAACTATTCTATTTATGCTTATTGTATAGAGAAGACTAAGAAGAAATAGAAATCTAGAAAACCTATATGCCTAGAAAACTACTTCTGGATATATTTTTTTTGTAGCTTATTTCATACAACAGAGAGGAAAGATGATATAGAAACCTAGTCACCATAACGTATCGTCGACAACACACTATTATTATTATTGTTTTTGTTTATTTTGCAGGAAAGAAAAGAAAGATATAGTTACCTGGGAACCTTATCCGATACCTGAGAACCACCTATGGATAAGTTATTACTGTCTGTTTATTTATAGGAATGAGAGGAAAGATTACTTTAGACATTATACACCTTCTGACATCATCTTTCTTAGTTATACTTTTTTTTATAGGGAAGAACAGGATTTAGGAATAAACTAATCTTATATAAAACTTAAATTTTATACAACTTTAAGACAAAATTCCGTCCAAGACAACGTAAGACAAAAAAAAATACTGAAAATGAACCTTATATGAAATAAAAGAGAGTTAGCATGTAAGTGAGATAGATAAAAAGAAAGGAAATGAACCTGTGATAGAAACGGTCGCTATCCCATTTTGTAAATCGTTAACCCTTTCAAGAAAATGTAGAGGGAGAGAGAGAGAATGAGAGAAAATAAGAGAGATAATAGAGCCAGGTGATAACAGCCTAACTTCCACAGTCAATACCAACCCCCTCGCAGGCAGACGATGGAAAATTTACGTCAGCAACATAAAAACTTGACCAATTGTCTTAACACATCCAAAAAACTGACTCAGCAGACTGGGATGAAAGT
>JAPQNM010000039.1:305637-318137 GCA_029783475.1 Metacarcinus magister
TGTACGTAGAAACCACACGCACACGCACCCCACACACACCTACACACACACACATACACACACACACACACACACACACAGTACCTTAAATCGCTTATTCAATGGTGGATTCTATGCGTTAGGTTGATCAAAGTCTCTATCAATGTAAGTTTTTATCACTACCGATTCTCTCCCTTTAGTTACCTTAAGCCAATCACCTTGAAAACTTTGTGCAACTTTGAGAAACTTGACAAACGTGATCTATAGTCGATAAGCTCATACAAGGAATATAAAGAAAGTTGAAGAAATAATATACACAAAAAATACAATAGTTTATGCTCGGAAATATCAGCAAGAAAATGAGAATCACGTCGGTGTGTGTGTGTGTGTGTGTGTGTCGAAGCGTTAGAGCAGCAAGTTTATATAAAAATAACAGAAAAAGAAAGAAAAGAGGCACGTTATAGAGGCATGCGTGTTAAGGCTTATTTACAGTGCAATAATCAACTTAATTTTACCAATAAACTCAACATCAAGTTAATAAATTGTCCATAACCTCAGCGGGTGTGGCCGGTGTTCAGCCCTCAGTGTTGTGCTCGCGTTAACTCAGCATTACTTTGTGTCGTTCCTCCTTCCTCAGACGGGGCGGGGGGCGGGCGGTGGCTGGCCTACAAGCACACCCTGCCTTCGGCCATGGACCGAGCCAGGTGCCGCACCTCACCCTATGCCAGACCCAAATAGGGCCACTCGCCATTTTTTTTTTCTGGCCTCCTTTACTGAGAGTCTCCATTAAGGTCCAATTTTTTGCCACTTTAGAAAATACACAAAAACTATTTAAAAAAAAAAAAGTTACATACCGTCTCTACAGAGGCATCTCCCTCCTCTGTCCTAATTTACAATAAAAATAGTTTTATGTCAGTTTCTAGTCAAATCAGCTTTTTAAAATTTACATAAAACATAATGGCTCTCCTGGTTTCATGTTCTTTCACCCTCTTCCCTAAGGATGACACACACAAAACAAGCGCTTTCTGACCTTAAAAAATCTTAAATTCAATCCTAAAAAATCTGTCATTTCTTCATAATACCTTTCTATTCTAAGTACAAATGGGTAAAGAATATTATATCGTGCAATTAGAAGTATTTACCTATCGAGTCCTTTTGATGAGGATTCACGGCAGTAAATAATATAATCAGTTTTGTTAACTCTTAAGACCCATTTCCCTTTTCTCTCCCGTCCCTCCCTCGACCCACCTTAACTGGTTAACGTTAAGAATCATCCTTATTAATGTCCAACCAACTAACCAACAGAACCAAAAATATATATAAATACACATTAAGAAAAACAGGTCAACCCTCTGTTAGTGAAGAAGAAGCGGCTGTTTTTCACTTCATTACAGTAGTGTATGTAGATGACCCTCTCCGCTCTCTCTCTCTCTCTCTCTCCTCACACACTCACAAACACGCACACACCATCATATTACTGGAAGAACAACTATAGAATGTAATAATTATTTTGATAAAGAAACTATATTGTATAGAAACAAAACAGTGACCAAAGCAGCCCTGAGCGTAGCGAGAAAATATGACAAGGTGTTTGTATGTGTGTATGTGTTGTTGTTAAGTGCTGTGTTAAGTAGGAACACTGCTTATGAAATGCCGAGGTAAAAGTCAATGCTGTGAGAGAAAAAAAGTAGTATGGCGGTACTTTTGGACATAGGCAAAAGAGAGCGCAAGACAGAGGTGTTTTTTGATTGCCAGGCTTGAAGAAAATCAAAATACTGTTCCCTGAATGTATCCTACTTTCTCCTCTTGACGTGTAGTAGTAGTAGTAGTAGTAGTAGTAGTAGTAGAAGTACGGGCTGGCATTGGTGTGTTTGTATGGGGTGGTGAAACTACTTACACACACTTACACACACTTACACACACACACACACACACACACACATACATAATGCAACACTACCTCATTGCCAATACCGAAATCAAATATACGACGATTATGCAAAAAAAAATACTTAACATCACCATATAATCCAAACAACACACACGCAACGCAACACAAACACACACGCAACGCAACACAAGCACACACGCAACACACACGCAACACACCCCTATGCATACCTTGGAAACACTTAGGATAAAATTAGAACACAAAAAAAATTACTTTAAATTATCCCATAGTAGCTAACATGACGTGAATACACACACACACACACACACACACACACACACACACACACACACACACACACACACACACACACCGCTGGCCCGTACACACACCACACACAACCAATCAAACAGCGAAGACCACGATAAGAATACAAGAAAAGGCTAAACAAAAACAGCATTAAAAAGTAATGAAAAGCTAAGATACATTTTTCTACGTACATGCAGACATTCGCACATACACACACGCACACAAGGCGACGCACATGGGTTGCTTTGGTCACGTGGCATCCCGTGTTTTATCTTTCTTCGCCCTAGAATTTAATAGGCCTGAGGGAGCATCCTGCACTTCATCGGGGCCTACCTCCTCTTCCTCTTCCTCCTCCTTCTCCTCCTCCTCCTTCTCCACTACCAACGCTACCACCACCACCACCACCTCCACCACCACCACCACCTCCACGCGCAGATAAAGGGGGGTTCAGGGAAGGTTAAGACACCCACATCAAGAAAATTCACATATTTGGTGCTAGTAATGATGGTGGTGACTGTGGTGAGTGGTGGTGGTGGTGGTGGTGGTGGTGGTGGTGGTGAGGCTCGGCCCCGTTGGTGGCGGTGTTGCCTGCAGTCTGATGCTGCCCTCAGCAAAACTTTAGCAAGAGTCAGCAGCAGGTATGTATTTTGTGATGTTATTCGTAAATAAAAATAATAAAATAAAATAAAGAAGCAACTCATAAGTAAAATATATAAAAAAAAATACTATAAAAAAACGCCCCCTCTATCCCCCCCACCCCACACACACCCAATCAATGTCCAGGTTTAATTTTGTAGATCGCACACCTGTGTCACAAACTATTTTCATCATCACCATTTTCGAACAAAAATTCTAAAAAATGAAGAAAAAAGAGGAGCGAATCATGCCAACCAACGTACGGTAGTGAATACATAGAGCCAATGACGACCCACCCGATGCTTTTATTCATTCATTCATCCCGCCAACCAGACCCTTGCCACGCATCACCTCTACATTCACACACTGCCGCCAGGTGGACACGAAGGCGGTGCATATGGCTACTCCACTAAGCTCTTCTGTCTGTGTAAAAAAACAAATAAAAATACCGGTTCCAAGTATTGGGAATGAGTGTTAAATACTAAATACATATTAAGGTTTCATTAGTATGGCCACTAGAAGATTAAATAATTATTACGCTAAGTTTTAAAAGAAAGGTATATATATTAGACTGCAAGGTGGCAGGCTAGCAGACAGACTGGAGGCGGGGCGCTCACTACCACTGCTGCTTCTTGGACCAAATCATCGCCCCGCCTCCGGTCTGCCTCCACGCTCCCTTCGCCACGCAAATATTTGGAAACCTAATTGTAAGACGGAGAGGGGCGGGTCTGGCCTCCCCTGTGGTGCCCGGCCGCGCCCCGCTGCCTGCATACCACCATGTCCCTAGCCAAGACGGGTCACGCACGCAACCACGCCCGCCCGCCCGCCCGCCTGCCACCCCGCTTGCCCGCCCGCCCACACAACCTAGTTACCAAGGAGAGAGATGCACTCACACGTTTACTCGTTAGTGCTCTATCTCACTCCCTGTCCTGTACATTCACTTCACCAAACTTTGCAACTTTTTCTTGCCGAAGTTGTGGGGGGCAAGGCGGGAAGATAAAAAAAAAAAAGTGTTTAATAGAAATATATGATTTACCTAACGCAAGAAAAGCTAACCTAAAGAAAAAAAAATTTAACTTAATCACTAAAACATACGGCGAGAGGCATGAGACGGAATGCATTTTCATAAAAACAAGAAATGGAAAACATGAAATAAGTCACACAAATATATATATAAACACAAACAGCATTTCGTGTCGTGTTTTGGAGGCGATACTCAGCAGCGCGTCCCTCTGGGTTAGCGAAGGTTATCAATGAGACTTAACATGTAAAGAAGAGTGCGGCGATGCGTCAATGCGTGCGTGATGTCAAGGGACTGAGGAGTGGTGCGACGTTCTCTAAATCAGCTGGAGACGTGAAGCGACTCCACATCAATTTCATGATTATACTAATTATAATAAAATGTCTGGTGTTGTGAATCTTTCATTATTTATTGAATTTAGTTATTTAACAGTTTTCTATCAACTACGTTTCATCTCCTCTCTTACTCTTTGTTTATTATTATTATCATTATTATTATTACTCTACTTCACCCATGGCCATTTGCTTGGTTTTACATGTTTTATCACTGAGCATTATTATATTAGTAGGCAACGGCTGTATCCGTGTCTTTGTAATAAACCAAAAAGACTAAAACAAGGGACTTTAAATTATCCTGTACACTCCTCTATGTGTGTGTGTGTGTGTGTGTGTGTGTGTGTGTGTGTGTGTGTGTGTGTGTGTGTGTACGCGCGCTAGTTTAAATTAATCATCCACCTGCATTCTTTGTGCCAAGACAGAATAAAAGGTAGTTGGTCAATAAGCAAAACAATACACATACCTGGAAGCGCACAAGATTAATTAATTACATTACACTGATAAAGACATTCACCTGTTGTCCGGGGGCTGTACCGTGTTGCAGCCTCACGTGAACCAACGCATTACAGACCAAATCATTGAAGGGAAAACTAACCTAATTTAGTATTCTATTCAATATGCTTCACTATTTAGTAAGGAGCAAGATGTATAAATAGTAATTAGATACAGAATATATGTACAGTCACTGAAGGAGTCGTTTATAGCTGCAGGAAGGCAGTGAGAGCGGGAGAGAAAAGCCTGGGTTAGGGGGCGCACGGAAGCGAACAGGAGAGAAAGAGCTCCGAGCGAAGCCAGCCAATCACGAGGCAGAGTCATGTGACGTCACTGGCGA
Source organism: Metacarcinus magister (assembly GCA_029783475.1). Taxonomy (NCBI): domain Eukaryota; kingdom Metazoa; phylum Arthropoda; class Malacostraca; order Decapoda; family Cancridae; genus Metacarcinus; species Metacarcinus magister. The sequence goes on from JAPQNM010000039.1 coordinate 310,641, forward strand.
GGGCGGAGCGTATGGGAAAATGATGAAGATTACGGAAATATGCCGGTGTGGGTTCACTCGAGGTACCCCTCTGCACTCAAAGTCCCTCTCCCTCTGCGCGTGCGCGGGAGGCGATTTTGCTGCCAGCCGCACGACTCATTCTTCTGAGCGGGACTAAAATAATGTAAACAACACAGTCGCACTGCTGCTCCGATGCCCTGGAAGAGGATTGGTAATCACAAAACATGTTAGAATAATAATATTGGACACGAAATTATTGTATCTGAGTAGTCAAACCATCCCAGGAAACCATGAGCCGAATATATCATCTACCGAATTCATCATCAGAGCAGCAGTGCGACTGTGTTGTTTACAAATTTTAATATTGGACACGAAAATAATGTATCTGAGTAGTCAAACCATCCCAGGTAACCATGAGCCGAATAAATCATCTACCGAATTCATCATCAGAGTAGCAGTGCGACTGTATTGTTAACAAATTTTTAGTCCCACTCAGAAGAGTGAGTCGTGCGGCTGGCAGCAAAATCGCCTCCCGCGCACGCGCAGAGGGAGGGGGGACTTTGAGTGCAGGGGGTACCTCGAGTGAACCCACACCGGAGAGAGTAAAAACAGCAATCATCATTACTTCCACATCGATATAAAGTTGTTCTAACGAAAACCAAAACTAATGATGAAATAACACACAGTGAGCAAAAACAATGAGAAGCCTATAGGGAACTACTTCTGTTCCTCACCCACACGCCGGTGCTGCGCGGGACGAAACAATATGGCAGGCGAGGCAACGCGGCAACTATCACGCACTTAATAATACCTTCACTAATTATGCACAAACCTTACTATAACACTGTAACCACACTTGGGGGAATGAATGAAGGTAAGTACGAGCGAAAAGACGAAATAATGAACATGAATACAGGTACCAATGATGAAATGACGGTCGTAGATGAAACATTAGTATCACATTAACCGAACACTATACCTTGCTCCTCCTGTGTGGCCATCCAGCGTCCTCTATCCATCCTCACCGGGTTCCTGCAGCTGCCGTGATGACCCAGGACGTAAAGGATATTGCAGGAACCTTCGTCTCTGCCACTGAACTCGCCTCAAAGCTTGGTAAGTCACTCAACCAAACACACATTCGCTCGCTCGCTCGCTACCTGGCTGCTCGACGGGAAGACGGAAGGAAGCAGCGAACCCAAGCCAAAACGTCACACTCAACTGAGCTAATGGTTCTTTCTCGGCGCCTGATTCTACGTAATTCCTTTTTTTCTCTCTTGCTTAGTGATTCCATTGAGTTGTATTTAATGAATGGAGTTATGAGTTGACTTTACAATTAACAGCGAGGTTTTATTTACGTTTGAACAACTTTATATCATATAGCGATGTCGACATGATAGCTAGCGCTCTCTCTCTCTCTCTCTCTCTCTCTCTCTCTCTCTCTCTCTCTCTCTCTCTCTCTCCTTGATTATAGACGGGAATGTGTGGTATTGAAGACACATCATTACTTGTATGTGTATTGGTTAACATAAAAAAGAAATCTTGTACGTAATGAACCTGACAGACACAAGGTGACAGCCGTACACACACAACACATCCAACTCATTACAGTAACGTAAACCATAACTGTACATTCCGTAAGTCCTTGCTTGTCTTCAATAATACAAAAACATTTTCTTAGTATGATTTACACTGAAACTACCTACTAGAGGAAATCATGACACCTCGAGACGTGATTAGCATACTATGATTAAAACGATACATTATGGGAAACATTTTGCATATGGAAAATTTAACTTTTTTTCGTCTCTCAAGCGTATCTCTTATCTTCCACAGAGTTTCGTTTCAAAATGATATACTATGAGTAAATCTACGATATTTTCTTTATTTTCTGTTCCATTCACTTTGTTTTATATAGTCACCTCATGTCACTTTTGCTATCTTAACCTGAAGCCACATTATCCTGGGAAGGGAAGCTGTTAAATATTAGGCTACAGTTCTATCGCCTGTCACTGTGAGCGAAACTTTATCGTAAATGTTTCTATAGACCACGACTCCTGTCACATGTATTAGTGAAGGAATGGAGGCACACGAGACAGCGCCGAGGAGATTGAAGGTAAGCATGTTTGCGCGTGTAGACATGACGCTCCCTTCTATCACCACCGCCACCACCACCACCACCATGATAACTACACTAACAACAATAATAATAATAATAATAATAATGATAATGATAATAATAATAATAATAATAATAGTAAAGTCACTCAACGCTTTCTGTAACCAGTGCACCAGGTAACATAACCAGCAGCTGCCTTGCACTAATTACCTGAAACGAGATCTTGTCACCAGCCTCCCCGGCCCCGCACTCGCTGCAACGGACACCCACCAAAGCCTCGATTATGTGACAAGTAGGTTTTCCAATTAGTCTATACAGTAATATCATTTCTAAAGGCAGTTTTTGTTTTAATTCGAATGTTTTTACCGCTGTGGGACATGTGAAGAGAAAGTGACAATATGGATTGCTTAGTTGTATTTCCTTAGCAGTTATTGCCTATACACTCATGATGAAAATAATGAAGTTAGTATTAATGGACAAGCCTTTCAGAGTATTATATGGTACACATTACAATGAATTAACAATGAAAAGCTTGCGTCTTGTAACTATTCACACTATATTTTTTTTTGTATATCTATCAAAATAACTATGTAACATTCTCACAAAACATAGATATGAAAAAGTACACACACACACACACACACACACACACACACACACACACACACACACACACACACACACACACACACACACACACACACACCTGGAGGCGGATAACGCTGCTCTATGAAACTGTCCTATTTGTTGCCATATTTTGGGTAACTTATATAGTACTGGTTGTTTTATGCTGTGGTTGCTGGCAGTGGACATTCTCATTACTACTACTAATTCTACTACGACTATTACTACTACCGCTATTGCTACTACTACTACACTACTACTACTACTACTACTACTACTACTACTACTACTACTACTACTACTACTACTACTACTACAACAACTACGACTACGACTGATGTTACTGCTGCCGTTGTTGCTGCTGTTGAACATCTGGGCAGCATAGTTCGCCTTTATGTACTTGGTGGCAGCTTTGTTCTGAGTCTCGTTCCATTGCACTACAGGCTCTCAGGCCAGAGTAACCTGCCAGACTAGAGTAACGTAGCGAGTGCCTCACACAGGCCAGGGAAATACTACATATTACCTCAATGTAAACCAAAGAGATTTTGTTTCACCTCGCTCTTGGTTAGTAAGACACCTTACATTACTACTACTACTACTACTACTACTACTACTACTACTACTACTACTACTACTACTACTGCTACTGCCGCTACTTATACTAATACTAATATTAATACTAACATTACAATAAACATATGCAGTGTCAATACATCATTGCAACATTAGTACACAGACATCACCGAGTCAACAGTGTTAGGGACTGCAACACACTGCTGCACCGCCGTCACGGGAGCCGCGTGGGCCAGGCGTCTCACTACTCGGGAAGAAGCCTGTCAATAGTCACCTTGAAATCGCAAACGAAGCTGTGCTGTTCGTCACAAGGGCGCCCCACCACCTCATACTCCAGGGACTCACTCTGCTGCAGCAACATGCACTTCATACGAGTCTTGCGGGAATCCTTTGCTTTTCCCGACTCCTGTATTGAGCCTCCTGCCTCCTCCACACTCCCACCCTCCCCTGGGACTGCCGCTCCTGAATGCAACAACCTTGCGGCTGCTTCTCTGCTTCCTTCCTGTGTTTGGTTGGAGTGATCATGCGCCTCGATGTCCTGCCGCCTCACATCCGCGTCGGGGCCCTTCAGAAGAACAATGTCCACCACAGAGTTACCGGCGACTCTCTCGCTCTCATCCTCGTCGGTCGGCGCGTCCTCAGTAGGCTCTTCCGCCAAGAAGTGGCTGCCGTATCCAGCCAGAAAGTCGTCATGAAACATTGGCACCGGATCTAGCACGCCGCGGAGACTGCCTGCAGGTCCAGACATTTCTTCTTCTACATCCTCGACGGGGCCCTCCTTCAGGTTGAGTACGAAGGGATTGGAACGGCCCTCTGCGCGTCTTCCAGGAAACCCAATCACACCATCAGCCTGAATGATGTCTGAGAGATCCTGACGCGGGTTAAGGCCAGAGGTCAGACCAAGGTCACCGCCAGAAACCTTGACCACAATATCGCTGGCGTCCTCGTCCTCGCTTTGGTCCTCGTCTTCTTGGTTCTCATCGTCAGAAAGGTTGAATGTAGAGCCAAGCCACAGGGAAGGTCCTCTTGCACCTAGAGGAGAACGCGTGATGAGGAAAGACACACACACACACACACACACACACACACACACACACACACACACACACACACACACACACACACACACACACACACACACACACACATAAAGCATAAACAAAATTCAACAGCAAACAAATATTAGCATCTCCTGATCCAAACTCTCTCCTACACTTCCCTTTCTCTCTGCCTTGCACTCCCATTCTTCACCCTCTGCCACTCTTCCCTCCTTCTAAACTCACCGAAGGCATGCCGGAGGAACTGTTTGAGCGGCTGAAGGACATGAGACGCTGCCATCTCCGCGCCAAGCTGCCGGCACTGATTATGGGATGAAGTCCAGTTCTGTCTGTCACCGTTGGAGAAATATAAACAGTGCTCCCCGATTCTCTCCGCTACCATACTCTGCCCCACCTCGGGACAGGATTGAGCTGCGGCAAAAAGACATGATTGAAGCTAAAAACACGTACTATGTTATGCAGAAGACGTATACAAGAGATAAAATGAGTTGAAGGTATTGTTAAGGTTATAGACTAATAAAAAGAGTAAGGAAGGAAGAGAATAAATGAGAAAATTATATCATGTGCATAGATGACATAAATAAAGTTTTAGAAATGAGGTTATGACCATTTGAAAGGCGTATTGAAGATTACAACCATATTAAAAGGAACTCAAGACCATATATGAAAGAGTATAGAGGAAATAACTATATGGGAAGCGTACAATTAACAAGGAAAGTAAAAAAAATACATCAAACAAAGGGAGATGATCTGATAACCAAAATAAATGATGTCACATAGAAAGAAAAAAAATATATAAGTGAAATTTAATCTGTTACACTAAAACACACACAGAGAGAAAAGAAAACAGACATAAATCACAGTAACATCTATCACCACCACCACCACCACCACCACCACCACCACCATCATCATCATCATCATCATCATCATCATCAGGAGACTTACCTTGCAGCGGGTCCTTGGGTAAGTTTGTGATTTATTGAAGTTTTCACACTTTCGTTATAACCCTCTATCGCTCTTTCCTTGCCTGTCTGTACGTCTGTCTGTCTATCCGTCTTTGGGTTTGGCAGCGATGGTGGTGGTGGTGGTGGTGGTGGTGGTGGTGGTGGTGGTGGTGGTGGTACGCAGCTATCGTTAAATCAATCATAACTACAGGTACTCTCTCTCTCTCTCTCTCTCTCTCTCTCTCTCTCTCTCTCTCTCTCTCTCTCTCTCTCTCTCTCTCTCTCTCTCTCTTTCTGTGTGTGTGTGTGTGTGTGTGTGTGTGTGTGTGTGTGTGTGTGTGTGTGTGTGTGTGTGTGTGTGTGAGAGAGAGAGAGAGTAGCAGTTTTCATTTTTAAATTCGTTCGGCAGAATACAGCCCTCACTGTTACATATTTCTGCTCTCTCTCTCTCTCTCTCTCTCTCTCTCTCTCTCTCTCTCTCCTCTCTCTCTCTCTCTCTCTCTCTCTCTCTCTCATAAATTCAAGACGACCAACCACGCCGCCTAAATAAGCCAGTCTCCCCTTCCTTCCTTTCCTTCTGAAGGCATTAACCAATCAATCATTAGAGAGAATGAGAGAGAGAGAGAGAGAGAGAGAGAGAGAGAGAGAGAGAGAGAGAGAGAGAGAGAGAGAGAGAGAGAGAGAGAGAGAGAGAGAGATCCCTTTCCTTTTATCCCTCCGTGTCCCTCCCTCTCTCACCCCCGGACATGAAGCCATTAACAGGAGCTTCCGAGGCCTCGACCATCAGTCCCTCGGTCTCGTGGCTTTGTCAGAGAGAGAGAGAGAGAGAGAGAGAGAGAGAGAGAGAGAGAGAGAGAGAGAGAGAGAGAGAGAGAGAGAGAGAGAGAGAGAGAGAGAGAGAGAGAGAGAGAGAGAGAGAGAAACAAATGATAGCGGTGTGAGTGCTGACAATTGTTTTGACGTTAAGCACCGAATGTTTTGCCAGAAAGAAAAATGACCTTAAGCTTTTTAATCGTGTCTGATTTTTATCTTCCACCCAACTCCATTATTTTTGTGACTTCTTATCATCATTAACACCACTACTATTACTACTACTACTACTACTACTACTACTACTACTATTACCATGGCTGTCAATATTCCATCCATCAATTACACTTGTTCCCTTCCCTCCATCTGTCCTTCCCTTCACCTGTCACTTTCACTCACTCTCATACTACTCTAACCTAACCTGACACTCACACTCACACCTATCTGTACTTATTTTCCCTCCCTCCCTCACTCCTACACCTGTTTCCCCTCTCCTCCCCTCACCTTATCTTTCCCTCACTATGTTCTCACCTGGCCTGAGGAGGACGTTACTCCCATCACTCAGGGTTAGAAGGTCTTTACGTCTGGCTCCCGTTTTCTTCAACCGGATCACTTCGGATGCCAATGTGGAAAGCTTAACCTCATAATCTTGAACAAGTTTCTCAATATTGGCTTTAAATTCTGCAAGCTCCTTCCTCATCTCTGGTATGGTCTTTATCTCCGCTTCAAGCTCAGGGATTTTCGCTCTTAACTGCGTCACCTCAGCCTGCAGCACCATCGCCCTCGCCGTCTTTTCTGAGAGGGAAGTTTCCAGTAAAGCCACACGCTCGTAGAGACTTGTGTGTCGCTCGTGGGTTTCCAGCGTCTGCAGGAAGGTGGAACATATGTTGGTGTGCACCGGTTGGAATGGCGTGGGTGATGCTCTTGGTGGTAATATATTAAAAAAAAACATAGTACTTCAGGCCATAATTAGAAATCTTCACTATTTCTACTGGAAGAGTGAAAATAAGGAGAAAATATAAGGGAATGGAGGCATGGAAAGGCTATGAGAGGAAGGAAAAGAAGAGGATCGTAGCTGATTACTTAGAGGCGGAGAGAAACCTCATATAATTTGCACATTGGAATAAAATTTGAGAAAGAGGTGGAGGTAGAGGAGAGTGGAGAATGTTGGGGGTCGTAATATTGGTAGTAATGACAGTGGTAATGGTAGTGGTAAGGATGGTAACGGTGGTGGTGATGGTGGTGGTGGTAGTAGTGGTAGTAGTGGTAGTAGTGGTAGTAGTGGTGGTGGTGGATTTAAAAATTAATGTTTAAGCTGGGAATAAAATTTCTTATGTATTTATTCAAAGGAAGGAACCAGAGAGAGAGA
>JAPQNM010000039.1:323137-333137 GCA_029783475.1 Metacarcinus magister
TTAATATATATTTTTATCATTAATATATTTTTATCATTAATATTTATTTTTATCATTAATATTTATTTTTATCATTAACATTTATTTTTATCATTAATATTTATTTTTATCATTAATATTTATTTTTATCATTAATATATATTTTTATCATTAATATATATTTTTATCATTAATATTTATTTTTATCATTAATATATATTTTTATCATTAATACTTATTTTTATCATTATTATTTATTTTTTATCATTAATATTTATTTTTATCATTAATATTTATTTTTATCATTAATATATATTTTTATCATTAATATATATTTTTTATCATTAATATATATTTTTATCATTAATATATATTTTTTATCATTAATATTTATTTTTATCATTAATATTTATTTTTATCATTAATATATATTTTTATCATTAATATATATTTTTATCATTAATATATATTTTTATCATTAATATATATTTTTATCATTAATATATATTTTTATCATTAATATATATTTTTATCATTAATATTTATTTTTTATCATTATTAATTATTTTTATCATTAATATTTATTTTTATCATTAATATTTATTTTTATCATTAATATATATTTTTATCATTAATATATATTTTTATCATTAATATTTATTTTTATCATTAATATATATTTTTATCATTAATATTTATTTTTATCATTAATATTTATTTTTTATCATTAATATATATTTTTATCATTAATATATATTTTTATCATTGATATATATTTTTATCATTAATATATATTTTTATCATTAATATTTATTTTTATCATTATTATTTATTTTTATCATTAATATTTATTTTTATCATTAATATTTATTTTTATCATTAATATATATTTTTATCATTAATATATATTTTTATCATTAATATTTATTTTTATCATTAATATATATTTTTATCATTAATATATATTTTTATCATTAATATTTATTTTTATCATTAATATATATTTTTATCATTAATATATATTTTTATCATTAATATTTATTTTTATCATTATTATTTATTTTTATCATTAATATTTATTTTTATCATTAATATATATTTTTATCATTAATATTTATTTTTATCATTAATATATATTTTTATCATTAATATATATTTTTATCATTAATATTTATTTTTATCATTATTATTTATTTTTATCATTAATATTTATTTTTATCATTAATATTTATTTTTATCATTAATATTTATTTTTATCATTAATATTTATTTTTATCATTAATATTTATTTTTATCATTAATATTTATTTTTATCATTAATATTTATTTTTATCATTAATACTTATTTTATCATTAATATTTATTTTTATCATTAATATTTATTTTTATCATTAATATTTATTTTTATCATTAATATTCCCTCATCTCAGAGCTGGACAAAATACAAAGGTGAGAGAGAGAGAGAGAGAGAGAGAGAGAGAGAGAGAGAGAGAGAGAGAGAGAGAGGAGAGAGAGAGAGAGAGAGAGAGGAGAGAGAGAGAGAGAGAGAGAGAGAGAGAGAGAGAGATGTTAGTATCTATAAACATTTTCCTTCCTTCCTATATATATAAAAAAATAAATAAATAAATAAATAAATAATTAAAATACAATGTTTATATAGTGTTTAATATTATAGTACTGATAAAATTGATTCTATATTCGTGTTCCTTATCCTTGAAAACCTATATATATAAATTTTCATGAGATTCTGAGGTGTGAAAATTTTCATGAAATTTCCAAGGCAACACCCTTAGATTTTTTTTAACAAATCCCGTTTTGTTAAATAACTCAAAAACTATGAGGTTTACGTAAAAGACTTGGAACATAGTAAATAAAGAGCAGAAAACGCCCGTTCTTTTGAGCTATAGTAGAATGAAATTGGTATATTAGTAACTGAGAAAATAATATATAAGTTTTTTTGACAAAATTTCAACAAAACTTAAATTTTCTACTAAACTATAAGGTATAATTTAAATCTGATTTTACCATTAGATAGATAACATCAAACTTAACATATTAACATCTATACATTATTGCTGTACGACAAATATTTTCTGAGTAAAATGGCAAAAACACATTCGACCAAATTTACGCGGAAAAATTTTGGGGTGACAAAATAAAAATTCTACAATTGTTACCGAAACCTGAAAAATAACATAAATAACACACTCAACACACACACACATCCAAACACACACCTAAACACACTCAAACACATACTTTCTACCCCCAAACATACCCAAAAACACACATCATTAATATTTATCATTATCATTATTATTATTATTATTATTATTATTGCTATTATTATTGTTATCATCATTATTATTATCATTATTATTATCATTATTATTAGTAGTAGTCGTATCATTATTATTATTATTATTATATTTATCATTAGTATTATTAGTATGTGTATTATTATTATCATTATTATTTTTATTATTGTCATTATCATTTGTGGTATAATTTTGACTAACAAAACGAACATAAACACAAAAGGACTGCCACGTTTGTAAACACACCACCCAGCGACCCAAGAAAAGATAAATAACTTATCACTGTAAGGAGTGGGTGGGTGGGTGGATGGATGGTGGATGGTTGGGTGGTAGGATGGATGAACGGTGGATGGGGTTGTTGGGTGGATGGGTGAATGGGTGTGTGGGTGGGTGGATGGATGGGTGGATGGATGGGTGGGTGGATGGATGGGTGGGTAGATGGGTGGGTGGGTGGATGGGTGGGTGGATGGATGGATGGATGGGTGGGTGGATGTATAGGTGGGTGGATGAATGAATGATGTCAGGCAGGCAGGCTGTACATTCAAAATGTTGGTGCTGTGTTCAGTGTGGATAACGACGCTAGCCTATCCGATGAGCTGCGTCAAGTTGTCAATGGCACATTTTTACAGAATATTTGCATCCAAGATATATTGTGTATAGAAAGAAAAATATTTTTTCTCTATTCTTCAGATCGTTGTGAGTTGATAAAGAAAAATTTGAATAAAATCATAATTTTTTTAAAAATCTATAAATCGAACACTTAGAAAAGACCTCGGCAGTGTAAGGGTTAATACTGGCAATAAGTTATGTTTAACCTGCCATTACCACCGAAACGAAGGATGCGAGGGGATTTCATTGAAATGTTCAAGATAATCAAAGGATTCGATAATATCAATACAGAAGATTACATTACTTTTGATTGATCAAATATAACAAGAAGACATCATTCTTTTAAGATTACTGGTAAAAGATTCACATCAAACAAAGCCAAGCACTTCTTTTTCAATCGGATCGTTAACGTTTGGAACTCCCTGCCCGCCAATGTCGTCGACAGTAAAACAATTACTACGTTCAAAAATAGACTTGACAAATATTTAGAAGCCAATCCACAACTAAAATACTATCCGTTAACGTAGCAAACTTTGAGTAAGTTCATCCTGATGTACCTAACTTACGAAATGTCGATTCAAAAGACGTCGCTAGTGGCCTGACATCGCTTGCCAGGAAGTAGTGGTAGCAGTAGTGGTAGTGACAGTAGTGACAGTCTGGTCTTGGTTGGCCTTCCTTTCCCTGCCAGCCATGGCTGGGGAGAGAAGCCTTCACCCTTACTATCCTGTATCCTTCACTCTAGAGTAGATAGTGTGCTCACAAACAGCCTCGTAAGGGCCAGCAGGCCTGTTGCTGTTTGTTCTTCCTATGTGTTCCTATGTGTTCCTCCTCCTCCTCCTCTTCCAATGAATGCATAAACAGTCTCTTGAATATGGCAGCTGACGCCGCTCCTCTTCATCATCAGGCAGCATTCACTCTCCTCTTAAGGTCTCATCTAAAGGCGTGAAAAGATCTTCCCCTCTAATTGCTACCTGCTAACATACCTGAGGACATCATCGGAAGATTGCAGGGGAGAGAGAGAAGAGAGAGAGAGAGAGAGAGAGAGAGAGAGAGAGAGAGAGAGAGAGAGAGAGAGAGAGAGAGAGAGAGAGAGAGAGAAAGAGAGAGAGAGGAATGACCTTCCATGCATCACAACATTCTCCATCTTGGTCAGACGTAGCAATCCTGTTTTCCCTTTATCAACACCATATTTCCATTTCACTCCAAACTCAAGTCAAATTTCTCTTCACATCACCACCACACTCTCCCTTCACTTCTCTAACTCACCTCCCATTATACTCAAGCCTTCCTCTTTTACCATACCTGATCTCACTAAATTTTTTTTGTCCTTTGTAGACTGTATACGATTCTCAATATCAAATTCTCACACTTTCTGTTATTTTGTATTTAATATTTTTTCCCTTGACTTCTTTCTCTCTTCTTAACTATTTCTTTCTCTTCCATCACATCTTTCCACTTACAGGTAACCGTCTCGCTTTACCACTTTCAAAATTTCCTCTAAAGTTTTTAAATTTTCACCCTTTTTCTCTTTTTTTCATATATCTTCGTGGAACACACATTTTTTTTCCCCCTTCAATTACATCCCTTCCTTTTACGAGTCACACCCTCTCTTCCCATTCTCTTTTTCTACGGTTACATCAACGCTCGGTAATAAAAAGCTTTCAAATAGCTGTGTTCACAATCCAATTTCACGATTCCTGGCCTTTTATCGCTTCCCACAAAATGACTATCCACTCCTATTGCCTCTTCCTTGCCACCCCTTCCTCCACTTGATGCTCACACAGGCCTCCACTTCACTTCCTAACCCGGCACTGCAACACACGTTCAAGAGGAGTCAAATAACACTCGAGATGTAGCACGTCGTAATGTCTTGTTGGCGCGGGAAGGGAGCGAGGATTTGCAATGCACCAAGCAGCTAATCCTCACACACGGGGTAACTTTTTTGTCCCCTATAAGTACACTGATGTTTTTTTTTGTATCTCCGCAAAGGAAACACAACACTCGATTATGCTCTTCAATATCCCTTCAGAGCTTCCGTGAATGCAAATTAACGAGGTATCGAATATCTCAGCTGAGGATGAACCTATTTAGTGACTCATTCGGTCTCGCAGCGGGGAACGAGGACGACGAGGGAAAGAGGGAGAGGGAAAGAGACAGGGAGGGAGAGGAGATGAGAGTTGGGCAGACCTACCTATTCAAAGCTGTGAATATGTATGACTGCGTGCGTGGAGGCGGGAACTGAAATATTCTAGGACACAGCATGCAATTTCTCGAACCAGCAGAGATTGAAAAAGATAGCGGGAGGGATTGGTACATGATTGCTCGTCGCTGGGAAAGAACAACTCCAGGGAATACATAGACGTGCACACTCAGGCAAAATTGCTGACGTGAGGGCAGACGAAGACACATTCCCATATAACTTGTAATTATATCCAGGTTGCAATACGGGGGTGGAACTGGTGTGCGACAGTGTAACCCTAATATACTGTACGTGTTTTGGTTGTGTTGTTGTTGTTATTGTTATTGTTGTTGTTGTTATTATCCTTATTGTTGTTATTATTATTACTATTACTGTCATTACTATATGGGTCTGTTCGTACCCTTGTCATTATCGGATCACACCACCTCTAAGAACTGAGCATCGACCTTGGAAGCCTTGAAGGGAAGGTCAAATACAAATAGTCAGGTGTCTGCGTGAGATGATTCTGACAACCACGGTGATGACTTTAGGAAAAATGTGAATGTGAAAATAGAAAATATAAGAAAAAGAATAAATAAAAAAAAAACAATCTACAATTTGAACCATTAAGTAAATGAAAGTAGTAAATTACGTTGAAGTGAAGCAACATACCTGAGATAGATAGATAGAGAGAGAGAGAGAGAGAGAGAGAGAGAGAGAGAGAGAGAGAAAAGAGAGAGAGAGAGCACTCACCTGGCTCATTCTGTTTAGCGCCTCCAGCACGTGTCTCATTCCAGGTTCTTCCTCTTCCTGTGTTCTCTGCATGAAGAAGGCGGTGCAGGGAGCGACGAGGACAAGCACAACCCACGCCCACGCCCACGCCCACGCCCACGCCCTCATCCTGACGCCCATACGAGCAGTACCAACACGGCCACACAACACAACACAAAAATGAAAAGCCTTACACTGTGTCACTTTTCACTGTCAACTTTTTCGGTTTTAGTTTCATTTATCCTTATCAAGATTTTATTATTTTTTTTTGTTTTTTTTGTGTGTGTTTCTTTCTTTTTATTGTTCTTTGTTATTTTATTATTATTATTATTTTTTTTCGATCAGTGGGTCACCCGAGGCTGTCTTTTTTGGGAATCACTTCTAGAATCACTTTGCACTGCCATTGTTTCTTCTTGTTCTTCTCTTTTCAGTCATGTAGAATCACTTACATTTATTTTAATTCCAAGGACCATCATCTTCGCGTATTTGTTCACTCATGTTCTGTAATAAAAAAAAAACCAAGGATAATTATCAATATATTCATTCATTCATTTATTAATCTATTTTTCTCTTCTTTATATCTATTTATCTATCGATCTATCCTTTTATCTATCTATTTATCTATCTAACACCTTCCTCTCCCTCCTGTTTTACTTTATCATCCTCAACATTTTCTTTTCCATATTAAAGATTTTCCGCCTCGTCACCCAAGCCTTTTTTTCCTCACTATTTCTTCCTCCCTTTATCATCCCCTTTCGCTCATTATTCCTCTCTTCCCTTCCTCTCTCCCTTCTTCTGTTCTTTATGCTTGTGAATTCTCTCTAATTCACCTTTCGTATCCCTTCTCCTCTCTTATTATTCCTTTCTCCACTTCTCATTTCCTCAATTTCATGCTCATAATTTAACCTCTAATTTCAGTATTATTATCCCTTCTTCCTTCTTACTGACTTCCTATTAACCTCCTTTCATCCTTTTTTGTTTTTTTTTATATATATATGAATGCAATCACAAGCTCACCTTTAAGAGACTTGTCAATTGCGTTTTTACTTTTATTTTTACACTTAACTCCTGTTGGTTGTACCTGCTGATTGATGGCACAGCGGGTGTTTCGCTACCTGTCTCACTCCACCTGTCCTTAATGACTCCAGAGACACCTGTACGGCTGTCACGCGGCTGCTGTCTGCTATTCCCGCCCCGCCCCGCCCCCTCCCCCCGCCCCTCCCCGCCCCTCCCCGCCCATCCCGCCCAGGCCCCTCAGCCCCGCCTCACCTCACCTGCCTATCACGCTGGACTTAAAGGGCTATTTTTGTACCACGAACACAACGCACTGACCCCGAGAGAGAGAGAGAGAGAGAGAGAGAGAGAGAGAGAGAGAGAGAGAGAGAGAGAGAGAGAGAGAGAGAGAGAGAGAGAGAGAGAATGGGGATGGATTCAATCACTTTGATATTTTTTTTTCTTTCTCTCTCTCTCTCTCTCTCTCTCTCTCTCTCTCTCTCTCTCTCTCTTTATACATATATATATATATATATATATATATATATATATATAATATATATATATATATATATATATATATATATATATATATATATATACACACATATATATTTGAGCCTTTCTTACTTTCCAATTCCCTTGTCTAACCATTTTTACAATACTCCCTTCTATTTTTCCTAAATAATACTTCTTTTCTCTTTGGATTTTCGTTTTCCGCTTTATCTTTTTCTTTCTCTTCCTCCTCCTCTTCTTCTTAATGTTTTCTTTCTATATTTCCCTATTCATCCTGATTCACTTTCTCTTCCTTCCCTTTATTCTTCTTCTTCCTCTCTCCTCTCTGCACCTCATACCTTCCCATTTATCTCCATGTATCTGTTCACTCCCTTCACCCTCTTCTTTATGCCTCTTCTTCCCTGCTACTCTCTCCCTCTTAATCTTTCCTCTACACACCTCTCTTCCTTCCTTTCTTGGACCCACACCCCGTATCAGAGGCTTCCACGCCACGCCTCCGATAGAAAACAAGGCTGAACGTGTATCTTATCTGGTGGTCCCGCGGCCCTCACCACAGCGGCGCCGTGTACCCCCTTCGGCCGGTACTGGGTGACTGGCCTCTCGTGTAGCGTCTCATTGCGTTGTATTGGTTCGGTTAAGTAAAAGTTTGTATTTGTTTTCCTACTTTCCTTTACGATTTATTCTCTGGATTATTTTTTTTATACTCTGATTTATTTGTTTCGTTATTGTAGTTTTTTTATTGTATTTATTTATGTTTGGTTCTTTCATAATATTACCGTTTCTTCAGTGTATAAATGTATGTTTGTATGTATGACTTTGATTCACTACATCGATTATTTCCATTTTAATTCCTATTTAATCGTCGTTTCCTCTCGTGCTATATATCATTGGTCGGTCCAGTGACGCCCTGCCACCAGCCTCCTCCAGCTGCGGGCAGAGTGTCAGCCGCAGGACCGTCATGATGGATGGGAGTGTCTCAAGGAAGGTGGAAGGGCGGAGATAACATATACCTACCTCACTACCCCCCTCCTCTCTCTCTCTCTCTCTCTCTCTCTCTCTCTCTCTCTCTCTCTCTCTCTCTCTCATACATTCACACACACAAGAGAGAGAGAGAGAGAGAGAGAGAGAGAGAGAGAGAGAGAGAGAGAGAGAGAGAGAGAGAGAGAGAGAGAGAGAGAGAGAGAGAATAGTTCGTAGCTCACATGTAGGAGTGTTTCGAGCACAATTGGAACGCTCTGAACCAATAACTGAGACAGACCGGTTTCAGTGGCTACAACAGAGAGAGAGAGAGAGAGAGAGAGAGAGAGAGAGAGAGAGAGAGAGAGAGAGAGAGAGAGAGAGAGAGAGAGAGAGAGAGAGAGAGAAAGTAAGGTTCCTGATGTCAGCACAAACGGTCTGGACACCAATATCCTCTTGAGACTTGCCTTCAGGACATCAAACAGCGCGTGGATATTGAGGTCCACTTTTCCTTATCCTATTTCACCTTACACATGCCCTTTTCCAAGCTTCCAAAACCTTATGGATTCTAATATGTAACTTGGTGCTTGATATATTTTCATATTTTCATCTTCCTTCCATCTCTTGGCATATCAGGGAAAAACGAGACGCTCCTACGCATTTTTTTTTCCATTACATCAAAGAATATTATGGAAAAGTAACGTACTTCTCTCTCTCTCTCTCTCTCTCTCTCTCTCTCTCTCTCTCTCTCTCTCTCTTAACCTCTGAGCTTCACGATATATAAATTGGATCATAATAATACCAGGATCGTTCCAGGATGCTGAGCTTCCCTTCACGGCTCACTGAGTAGCTCCAAGCCGCTGGAATTCACCTTACTGGAAACACAACCCGTTTGGTTTATTAAGTTCAGTTTATTGTTGTATTCCCTTGCACGTATATTTGTGTGTTTCTTGGTATTTACAGGTGAGGGATGATGTGAGGTAAATATATATATAGAAAGAGATGGATAGGTAGATAGACACATAGATAGATAGATAGGTAGATAGATAAAAAGGGAAAGAGAGAATGTTTTTCCAATTAAGTCTCAAAAAATTAATTGAATATTGAATTAAATTGTAAATATAGAAAAAAAATCACGAATAAACATAAACATGAAAAAAACACAGACAAAAGAAAAGCAAACAAACTTTATATAAGAAAAATGAACTCGACTACATCAAATAAGCTAACACGAAGATCTTTCAATATCCCGTAAAAGAACCCAATCTCAGCAAAGGATGAATACTGAAAAATGAAAAAAAGAAAAGCAAATACTTGGAAGAAGACTTTGTATCACCGTCGCTTCCTTCTTCCCTTCCTCCTTACCTCGAGTTTTAGAAAGTAGTAAATGT
Organism: Metacarcinus magister; assembly: GCA_029783475.1. Classification (NCBI taxonomy): domain Eukaryota; kingdom Metazoa; phylum Arthropoda; class Malacostraca; order Decapoda; family Cancridae; genus Metacarcinus; species Metacarcinus magister. The sequence goes on from JAPQNM010000039.1 coordinate 332,851, forward strand.
AACACTATTCCTTTTTATATTTCCAACACATTTTTTTTCTCTCTCAATACTTTTCTTGGGTACACTTTCAAGATGGATCCATGTTTCTATTTTATTATTTCATATATTTGAACATAAATAAAAAAACTAAAATACTAGAAAACTCTCCCAGATCTCTTTTCCTCCACTAGTTTTCCCTTCTTTCCTTTCTTCCCTCCAACTTAATCATGGAGGAAGGTAAAGGAACACGTTTACAATTTGAATAGGACTTACAACACTGACAGAATTATAATCACAGTACGAGAACT
>JAPQNM010000039.1:343137-398137 GCA_029783475.1 Metacarcinus magister
AATTAGGTATATAGAGGCAGAAAACAATTCAATTCCCACCGCTCGCTCGGTCATAACTGGCCGAACAAAATCTTCACTACTGACTCTGTCACCGGTGCCAATGGCTATGGAAGTTATTTATTTTCATTCTTAAATGCTGCTGCATCAAGATAAGGCTCACTAGAATTAGGTATATAGAGGCAGAAAACAATTCAATTCCCACCGCTCGCTCGGTCATGACCGGCCGATCAAAATCTTCACTACTGACTCTGTCACCGGTGCCAATAGCTATGGAAGTTATTTATTTTCATTCTTAAATGTTGCTGCATCAAGATAAGGCTCACTAGAATTAGGTATAGAGAGGCAGAAAACAATTCAATTCCCACTGCTCGCTCGGTCATGACCGGCCGATCAAAATCTTCACTACTGACTCTGTCACCGGTGCCAATGGCTATGGAAGTTATTTATTTTCTTTCTTAAATGCTGCTGCATCAAGATAAGGCTCACTAGAATTAGGTATATAGAGGCAGAAAACAATTCAATTCCCACCGCTCGCTGGGTCATGACCGGCCGATCAAAATCTTCACTACTGACTCTGTCACCGGTGCCAATGGCTATGGAAGTTATTTATTTTCATTCTTAAATGCTGCTGCATCAAGATAAGGCTCACTAGAATTAGGTATATAGAGGCAGAAAACAATTCAATTCCCACCGCTCGCTGGATCATGACCGGCCGATCAAAATCTTCACTACTGACTCTGTCACCGGTGCCAATGGCTATGGAAGTTATTTATTTTCTTTCTTAAATGCTGCTGCATCAAGATAAGGCTCACTAGAATTAGGTATATAGAGGCAGAAAACAATTCAATTCCCACCGCTCGCTGGGTCATGACCGGCCGATCAAAATCTTCACTACTGACTCTGTCACCGGTGCCAATGGCTATGGAAGTTATTTATTTTCATTCTTAAATGCTGCTGCATCAAGATAAGGCTCACTAGAATTAGGTATATAGAGGCAGAAAACAATTCAATTCCCACCGCTCGCTGGGTCATGACCGGCCGATCAAAATCTTCACTACTGACTCTGTCACCGGTGCCAATGGCTATGGAAGTTATTTATTTTCTTTCTTAAATGCTGCTGCATCAAGATAAGGCTCACTAGAATTAGGTATATAGAGGCAGAAAACAATTCAATTCCCACCGCTCGCTGGGTCATGACCGGCCGATCAAAATCTTCACTACTGACTCTGTCACCGGTGCCAATGGCTATGGAAGCTATTTATTTTCATTCTTAAATGCTGCTGCATCAAGATAAGGCTCATTAGAATTAGGTATATAGAGGCAGAAAACAATTCAATTCCCACCGCTCGCTGGGTCATGACCGGCCGATCAAAATCTTCACTACTGACTCTGTCACCGGTGCCAATGGCTATGGAAGTTATTTATGTTCATTCTTAAATGCTGCTGCATCGAGATAAGGCTCACTAGAATTAGGTATATAGAGGCAGAAAACAATTCAATTCCCACCGCTCACTCGGTCATGACCGGCCGATCAAAATCTTCACTACTGACTCTGTCACCGGTGCCAATGGCTATGGAAGTTATTTATTTTCATTCTTAAATGCTGCTGCATCAAGATAAGGCTCACTAGAATTAGGTATATAGAGGCAGAAAACAATTCAATTCCCACCGCTCGCGCAGTCATGACTGGCCGATCAAAATCTTCACTACTGACTCTGTCACCGGTGCCAATGGCTATGGAAGTTATTTATTTTCATTCTTAAAGGCTGCTGCATCAAGATAAGGCTCACTAGAATTAGGTATATAGAGGCAGAAAACAATTCAATTCCCACCGCTCGCTCGGTCATGACCGGCCGATCAAAATCTTCACTACTGACTCTGTCACTGGTGCCAATGGCTATGGAAGTTATTTATTTTCATTCTTAAATTCTGCTGCATCAAGATAAGGCTCAGTAGAATTAGGTATATAGAGGCAGAAAACAATTCAATTCCCACCGCTCGCTGGGTCATGACCGGCCGATCAAAATCTTCACTACTGACTCTGTCACCGGTGCCAATGGCTATGGAAGTTATTTATTTTCATTCTTAAATGCTGCTGCATCAAGATAAGGCTCACTAGAATTAGGTATATAGAGGCAGAAAACAATTCAATTCCCACCGCTCGCTGGGTCATGACCGGCCGATCAAAATCTTCACTACTGACTCTGTCACCGGTGCCAATGGAGGAGGAGGAGGAGGAGGAAGAGGAAGAGGAGGAGGAGGAGGAGGAGGAGGAGGAGGAGGAGGAGGAGGAGGAGGAGGAAAAAGGATGTGGAGGAAGAGTTGGACAAGAACGCGAAGAATGACGATGCCAAGGATGATGACAAGAGAGAAAAAGGAGAGAAATTGAGGACAAGGAAGCCAAAAAAAATATAGGATAGAAAGCATCATAAAAAGAAGACAATAAAAAAAAATAATAATAAAAAAAAAGACAGGAAGAATTATAATCACAATAAAAAACATCACCACCACCACCATCACCACCACCACCACAACAACAACAACAACAACGAGGGTAATGGCTGTAGCCGGGGGTGGGTTAAGCCTGAAATTAGCTGATATTTGGGTCATTATTTTTGGCCAGTCATCCGAATTGTAGGGTTCACGCCGACACGGAAATTCACTAATGCACTAAGGGTCCTAATGGCTCTCCTTAACCCACTAATTACCGCCTAAGTAGGGTGGGCATCGCTTTTTTGACAACGGGTAAGAGGGGCAGATAGGAAAGTGAGGTGAAAGTGATGTGTGACGCAGGAAGGTGACAGGAGAAAAAGAGTAGAGGTGAAGGACAGTGATGGAAGGGTGAGAGTGCGAGAGGTGATGGTGATGGTGACGGGGTGAGCGTGAAGGTGAAAGGAGATGATGAAAGATGAAGTGTGGAGGTGAGAGGCGGTTGAGATCGAGTGGAAAAGGATATGGAAGTGAGGGAGAGAAGGAGAGGGAGAGGGAGAGGGAGAGAGGGAGAGGGGGAGAGGGAAAGAGGTTAAGGGGGAGTAAAAGGAGGTTGTGGTCAAGAGCGGATGCACTTTCAGCTCCCCTCACCACTTCCATTACCTCCTCCTCCTCCTCCTCCTCCTCCTCCTCCTCCTCCTCCTCCTCCTCCTCCTCCTCCTCCTTATCCTTTTCGACTTTCTCTTTCCAGTGAAATGTTTCTTCTTACTTATATCCAATTTTTCCTTTCCTCCCTTCCTCTCTCTCTCTCTCTCTCTCTCTCTCTCTCTCTCTCTCTCTCTCTCTCTCTCTCTCTCTCTCTCTCTCTCTCTCTCTCTCTCTCTCTCTCTCTCTCATCCTCAACTGACCACCCTTATATAGCTTTTCAATCCCCAATAAGGATTAAATTCTCAAAAGAAATGAAAAAGAAGATAAAAAAATAATTCGAAAATTCCTGAAAATTGTCAGAAGGATTTATTTCCGACACATTTTTTTTGTTCCAATCAAATGAATCAAAGGTAGAGAGAGAGAGAGAGAGAGAGAGAGAGAGAGAGAGAGAGAGAGAGAGAGAGAGAGAGAGAGAGAGAGAGAGAGAGAGAGAGAGAGAGAGAGAGAGAGAGAGAGAGAGAGAGGAGAGAGAGAGAGAGAGAGAGAGAGAGAGAGAGAGAGAGAGAGAGAGAGAGAGAGAGAGAGAGAGAGAGAGTGGGAAGCAAAAAATACATTCTACCCTAATTGTGGTTCGAAAAATGTGAAAAAATGTTATCAAGCAGAGGCGTTTTTCATGTAATACTTTTTTCCTTTATCTATTTTTCCTCTAGAGAGAGAGAGATAAACACACAAACACACACACACACACACACACACACTAATACACACTTATTCACCACACACAGTCAAAAAGTACTTCAGGTTTCTCCTCATACATATATAAAAAACCATAACATTACAGACGGAGCCGCTGAGTTGCCAAAATGCATATTAGATGAAGCAACAGTTTCCACTCTGAATATTTGATTCGGTCAGACGCAACATAAGGGATTAAGGATTTGGCGCTAGGAGGGAAGAAAGAAGGCAGGAAGGAAGGCAGGAAGGAAGGCAGGAAAGAAGGCAGGAAGGAAGGCAGGAAGGAAGGCAGGAAAGAAGGCAGGAAGGAAGGCAGGAAAGAAGGCAGGAAGGAAGGCAGGAAGGATTAAAGAAAGTCAAGAGATAAAGTTTGTTAAAAAAGGAGAAACAGGAGGAGGATGAAAGAAAGCAAAGTCACAAGAGACGAGGAAAGGAAGAAAGGAAAGAAGTTACTGAGGTAAGAAGTTGTAAAAGATGACGAGATGTGGGTTGTGAGGAGGAGGAGGAGGAGGAGGAGGAGGAGGAGGAGGAGGAGGAGGAGGAGGAGGGATAATAAGAAAGGTGTAAGCAGGGAGGAAGGAAAGGAAAAGAAGATGAGAAGGGTAAGGGAAGAAATTAAGTTAAAGAAGGGAGGGGAAGGAGAGAGATGAAAAGCAATGCTGGAAGAAGGGAAGGAAGGAAGGAAGGAAGGAAGGAAGGAAGGAAGGAAGGAAGGAAGGAAGGAAGGAAGGGAAGAGACCGTAGAGAAACAGTAAGAGAAACGCAGATAATGGAAATAGAATGAGATGAGAGAAGCAAAAATAAAATGAAATAAGAAAAAGAAACAGAGAGAGAGAGATAGGAAGAGATAATAATAGATAAAGATAGATAAAGGAGTGAGTATGTACGCAGGTAACCTCACCGTTTATTGGAACACAAACCTTCGACTTTAAATAGATAAAAAAAACCCAGTAAAATAGTAACACAAATACAAACAATAAAACGAAACACAAAAGCTGCAACTTCAAACAACACACGCACACGCACACACGCACACACACACACACACACACACACACACACACACACACACACACACACACACACACACACACACACACACAATACAAAAAACAAAACAAATAAACAATGTAGAACCTCGACACGACTAAAAAAAAAAAATAAAATAATAAAGAAAATTCAGACTAAAACGCAAACGAACACACACACGATGTAACAAACACACACACACACACACACACACACACACACAAACACACAGACACATGTTAATGAGTTCCAGCTGCCACGAATGATGTAATTAAATGCTCAACGCGCGTGCCACAGGTAATGAGAGAGGACAGGTGTGATGGCTCGAGTAATTAGTTAGCCACAGTGATTCTTCAGACTGACAGCCACGACGAAGACTGACAGCACAGGTAAACACTGCCAGTAATATAATAAAAGAAAACATAGGTTGAGATAAGGAAGAAAATGTGTATCCTCGTAGTATTTTGCCGTTTCAATCATGAGTAATTTTTTGAAAGGTGAAGGCAAGTGTAAAATGCAATAAAGTCATTCCCATATTCTGCATTTCCAATTACGAAGCTTCAGAGGTTAGGTTTTTAATAATATTTCTACTATTATTCTTGTTTATATAATTTAGATTTTTTTTGTTATTGTTGCACTGAGTGTGTGATCTTTTGAGAACATTAAGTACTCCGTGAAGTCATTAGTGCAAAAATATAATTAAAACGACGTGGAAAAGAGGGTGCAGAATATAATAAAAAAATAAAAGGAAATAAAAATAAAAATAAAAAGGAAATAAAAGATAATTAAACAAATGAAATAACAAATATGAAACCAAAGAAAATATTAAAGGATCGTATTACAGATGAAGAACATAAATTGAATTAATCTAGAGAGAATAAACGCCAATTTGACTTTTCACGAGATAAGAAAGACATTATAACGAGGAGGAGGAGGAGGAGGAGGAGAGAAAATAAGTCGATAAAGAGAGGAAAAATGAGACAAATTAAAAGAAAAGTCGACGAGGAGGGGGAGGAGGAGGAGGAGGAGGATGGAAATTAGCAGGAGGGAGGAGGGAGGAAATAGGAGACCCCCCCAAAAAAAAACAGGAAAAAGAAAAAGCCTATAAAATCTGCGACGAATATGAGGCAGCTTGACCAGGCTTCAGGGGAGGAAAATGAGGAAAAGAAGAAGGAGGAGGAGTAAAAAAGAACGAACGATGGAAAAAAGGGAAGGTTGAAGAAGAGTAGGAGGAAGTGGGGAGAAAAACCGATAATCTCCCCTTTTGTATCGGGTCAGAGTATCGGGAGAGTGTGATGGATGAGACGCCATTGTGCCTTGGGACCATTTTCAGCCGACGAGACGGTAAGATAATCCTCCTCCTCTCCCCCCCCTCCACCTTGGACGCCATTTTGCCCCCCCCCCCTCAGGTGAGATGCTTTTAAAAATTGTTGATATGGATTATTCTTTGTACTTTTTGATTTTAAGATTATTTCAATTGTTTTCATGCGGTTTTTTTTTTTTAATAGAAATTGTTGCTGTTGTGGTTTATTTTAGATTGTGTTGACGATTGTTACTATTTATTATTATTATTATTATTATTATCATTATTATTATTATTATTATACATCCCTGGACAGCCGTGGTGGTGTGTGTGGTTCATTAATGATATGCTGGAGTGTTATTTTAAGAATTATTAATGAGCAAACTTCAAAGAATGACTGATAGCTTTAGGGGAGCCAATGACTCTCTCTCTCTCTCTCTCTCTCTCTCTCTCTCTCTCTCTCTCTCTCTCTCTCTCTCTCTCTCTCTCTCTCTCTCTCTCTCACTAAAGAATCATCTCAACTAAGACGTCAGTTCCACTTCATCGCCACAAACTCTTTCTCTTCCCCTTCTTCTTCTTCCTCCTCCTCCTCCTCCTCCCTCCTCCTCCTCCCAAGTGTCCATCCCTCGTACGATTAAACGGCATCAGCACTTTTCCTTTTATCGCTCGGGACACGTAGCTTCCCGCCGCTGGGGACGAGGACGAACACACGACGTGATGACCATGACTGATGAAAGAAAGAGAGAGAGAGAGAGAGAGAGAGAGAGAGAGAGAGAGAGAGAGAGAGAGAGAGAGAGAGAGAGAGAGAGAGAGAGAGAGAGAGAGAGAGAGAGAGAGAGAGAGAGTAGGGTTTAGTTAAGAAAAGGGATGTAAGAAAATAAAAAAACAAATGAGGAAATGAAAGCACGAGGAAGGGAAGGAAGGAAGGAAGGAAGGAAGGAAGGAAGGAAGGAAGGAAGGAAGGAAGGAAGGAGTCAAGGAAGGATGGAAACAAGGAAAATATAAAGGAAGGAATGAAGGAAGAAATGAAGGAAAGATGAAGGTGACGAAGATAACAACCAAGTACAACTCCAAAGATAAAATGGAAAAGAATGTTGAAAAATGAAAGAAAAAAATAAAAGAAGGAAGGCTGCAGAGATATCTTTAAGCATAGGAGGAGGAGGAGGAGGAGGAGGAGGAGGAGGAGGAGGAGGAGGAGGAGCAGAAGACCCTCCCTAGATTGGATACTGAAGAGGAATGGCCGTCCTGATGGAAGGGATTGAGGGGTGAGTGCTGGGCGAGGAGGAAGAAGAAGAAGAAGAAGAAGAAGAAGAAGAAGAAGAAGAAGAAGAAGAAGAAGAAGAAAGGGAGGAGGAGGACGGGTAGGAGGATGAAAAAGGAGTAAACAAAAGAACAAGTAGAAGAAAACGACGGAAAAAATGTGAAAAAGAGAGAGAGAGAGAGAGAGAGAGAGAGAGAGAGAGAGAGAGAGAGAGAGAGAGAGAGAGAGAGAGAGAGAGAGAGAGAGAGAGAGAGAGAGAGAGAGAGAGATTGGAAAAGTAAGCCATCGATAAGCTGCTTCTCTTTCATTCTCTCTTTACCTTCTCAGTTGGATATCTACCTTCAAAGTGACAAAGAAAACAAAACAAAACAAAGAAGAAAAAAACAAATACAAAGACAGCTTCGATTGCCATCAACCTCCATTGTTTCACTTTGCAGACGGGAAAAAAAAATATCACAATAAAAATCAAGAAAAAGAAGGAAAACTTTCAAAACTCGTATGAAGGGGAAATAAGGCACGAGGAAGAAAAAAAAATGAAAGTAAACGTATGGGAAAGTTTCTGAAAGTCTTATTTTTTTTTATATAATATTCTTACTAGTAGTTTAGTATCTTTCATAATACCGAAACAGAGAAGATTAAGTTAAGCTATATTTAGACACACACACACACACACACACACACACACGGTCATCGTTCATCTAAATGTGTCTTTCTTCAGTTTCTGCCTCTTTCTGCCAATCCCCCCTCCTCCTCCTCCTCCTCCTTCACCTCTCCCTCCCTCGTGCCCTCCGCCTCCCTCTCCTCTCTGAGTGGACAAACAGCACCAGGATGCAAAACAAACAAAGTCGCTTCACTCTCGCCCTAGTTTGATTAGGTCCCTCAGAGCACTCTTGACGGACATGGAGAAGGGGACACGAATACGCACACATATACATACATACATACACCCATACATACATATATACATAGATACATACATGCAGACCTATGGCCATACCTACATATAGTACATACATACACACGAGTATATTAATCACTCTAGAATACATACATGTCTAAATAGAGAATAACCTATAGGTAAAACAAACACACACATACACATACACACACACACACACACACACACACACACACGACGCAAACAAAATCAGAATAATGTATATAAATGAAAAATAACAAAGTGGTTGAGTCTCCCCTTCCCTCTTGTCAGTAGAAGCACAGATTCCACTCACGTAAATAAATAATAGAAAGTGAATGTAGAAAAAGGGGCCTCGCTTTGCCTTGGGATCGACTGTTGGCGCTGTGCTGATCACGAAAAAAGTGGAAATGTCAAACGGGAACTGAGAGAGAGAGAGAGAGAGAGAGAGAGAGAGAGAGAGAGAGAGAGAGAGAGAGAGAGAGAGAGAGAGAGAGACACACACATTGATCCACACAAACAGAAAGAAAGAAAAAAACAGACATACAGATAGATAGGCAGGCATAAACAGACAGACAGACAGAAATACCAAAAAACACAAAACAGGATAGATAAAAAGAGATACACAGATAAACAGACAGACAAACAGATAGACAGATAGACAAATAGTTGAAGAAATTTAATATCCATGTGAATCGAGGTAAAAATGCGTCGCTGTCATGCTTTGTTGACACTTAGGAGGTGAAAATAGAAGTCAAAGATGCATAACTTTTCGCTCGTGTCAGCTTTGCCTTACTTGGCTTGCCTCTGAAGGGACGAACGCGGACGAAACGGAAAGAAACAAAAAAAAAGAGCAAAGGAAAATATGTATGAGCAGGAAATGAAAAGAAAATTTGAAAAAGTCAAAGAAAGATGGAAAATAAAAAAAAGTATACGAGAGAGAGAGAGAGAGAGAGAGAGAGAGAGAGAGAGAGAGAGAGAGAGAGAGAGAGAGAGAGAGAGAGAGAGAGAGAGAGAGAGAGAGAGAGAGAGAGAGAGAGAGAGAGAGAATTACAACAAGAGCATTTCTACCAAGGAAAGTTAGGAAGTTAGGAAACAGATAGAGAGAAGGAGGGAAGGAGAGAAAGAAAAATGAAAGAAGGGAAGATGAGGAGTCACATTCCATTTAACACTCTCTCACTCTCTCTCTCTCACTCTCTCTCTCTCTCTCTCTCTCTCTCTTTCCCTCTATCTATCTATCTATCTATCTCTCCCTTTCTCTTAATTAGTGTATTTGTCTCCTTTTACCATCTCGTTTCACTCCCTTTTAGAAACCAATCACCTATTAAGATTTAATTTCACCTCCTCCTTTCCTGCTAACTGTTTGAGAGAGAGAGAGAGAGAGAGAGAGAGAGAGAGAGAGAGAGAGAGAGAGAGAGAGAGAGAGAGAGAGAGAGAGAGAGAGAGAGAGAGAGAGAGAGAGAGAGAGAGAGGAGAGAGAAAGAATGGTAATAATAGAGCAGCATTGATTCTCTCAACAGTTGGAGTTCTGAGGTTGCAACGATAAGATCAATGCATAATAACATCATTAAGAGGATAAAGGTTGACTTCTTTTTGCCTTTCCTCTCTTGTTAGCATTCCCCTAATGAGAAGGCAGATTTCTTACCAAAATATGCAACTCATAAAGATAACCTCGATTTTACATGTAAGTTATTCATGAAGCAAATTAAAACTTTAGTTAGGAAAGGAAAAAATGTTGGATGATCAGAAGGATAATGATGAAGGAATCTGATAATAGTAACATATAGAGATACAGTATTTAGATTGATGATGATATTGTTGTTACCTTTTAAGAATGAAGCACACGTAGTGATGAGGCTGAGGTGAGGTTATGAATAGTAATGGCAATATCAAATTAATCTATCATAAAGGTGAGGTTGTGTAGTGTGTGTGAGGCTGATAGTGAAAGTGTCTCTTGAGCATCACGTTGTTAGGTGTTCATGTGTGAGTAGACTTAGGAAGGATGAAAAAAAAAGTGTGATATGACTGCTATACTTGAACGTAAAATATATAATAAGTATTACGAGAATATAATGAGTTGGTACACCATGATGTTATTTTGTTTTTAGCTTATTATGTATGCATCATAAATATATGTTAGTTAGGTTAGGTTTATTTATTTTTTTTAAGCGTCATAAACTTATTTTACGTGATGCATATGGTAATGGTAATATTATGTCACGTGCACATAGCAATATTCTCTGTAATGAAGGTAGATTTTTGGGGTAATATCAGTGAATCACGTCATCCATTTGTATTTTAGCTTAACATTGATAGTAAAAGTCATCCGAAAAAAATAAAAGAGATGATAAAAATAAAGTAATACACAAACACGTAAGTATAGATATAGATAGAACAGAGGTTACTAAAAGGGAACACGTGGCTTCAGGGTCTTAAAAAATGGCCCAAGGTACGTTCTCAAGGTTATATGTAAATCTAAGTTATGGGGTGATGCTAATAGTAATAATAATAAATAATAGTAATAATAATAGTAGTAATAATAATACTGCTTGCTGAAAACATTTAAGTTGCGTCGTACTTGATGTCAAACGGCCTTGGCAATATACATGAGCTGCTTCGCCTCCCACCACCACCTCCCACTCCAAAAAAACTAATAACCTCGTAATTTGAGACTCCCACAACACCCTGGACTCACTCTCTAATTACACCACAATGAGGAATTTCTACAACAATCGTACGAGAAACTGCGAAAGAATTATGATTGATGTGCCGAGAGTAATCACACAATCTGAGGTCATCACACCACGATAGCGTTAGTGATGACAGGTAAACATGATAACACGATGGTCTACGCCGACACGCATTCAAGGTCTGGAGGAGTGCAGTTTGATAACCACTTAGATAGATAGATAGATAACTAGATATGAAAATAGATAAGAGGATAAAATGAATATATATAAATTGATATACAGATAAATATGTAAATTAATTGATACATTAATAGATAAACAAATGAATAATTGAATGATTAAGTAAATAGATAAATAAGTAATTAAATCATAGATGAATAACGTACCTTTATGAAGCCATAATTAGATATCTATATTTACATTACACTGACTTCCTATCTTTAATTACTATATCTATGTATTTATTTACCTTCTAATCTGTTTATAATTATTCACTATTTATCTATCTTTTGTCTATCTATTTATCTATCTATCAATCTTCTTATTCAGAGGTTCATATTCCTTTCTCTTCTATAGATCCTGACCAAAACAGGATACTCTCTGAGGCTCTATTGTGTGTATTTCATATTTGTCTCATAATTAGTAGTAATCATTAAAATTATAATACCAAGAGCAACAGGAAAGTAAATAATACTAAAAACCTTTCAATATATTAGTATGGCGCTTCTAGTTGAATTAAAACTCTTAATTAATCAACTCATCCATACCCCAACCCCAGAAAAATACCCCAGAAAAATACCCCAGAAGCTCATGCACCCCAGTTTGGGACCTAAATTCTATTCTGTCTGTTCATTCATCTATTTAGTAATCTACTTATCTCTCTATCCATATATTTATGTATCTATTTCCTAGTCTGTCTCTGTATCAGTCCATGTATCTGTCTATCTATTTATATTTTTCTCTATCGTCTATCTGTCAATCTATCTATCCATCTGTCTGTTTATCTATCTATCTATCTATCCCTCTATCTTTCTATCTAGACATTGACCTACTACTTTACCTATGTTTGTATCGATCAATCAATCTATTCATCTCTCTTGACCCATCTATCTACCTATCTATCTACCTATCTATCCTTCTACTCATTTCAACTCAATGATCCCCGTCATCAACACACTCCAATACCTCCCCTGTAGTCCTCCATTACCTTAATTGCCTCATTACTTCACAGAGAGCGAGAGAGAGAGAGAGAGAGAGAGAGAGAGAGAGAGAGAGAGAGAGAGAGAGAGAGAGAGAGAGAGAGAGAGAGAGAGAGAGAGAGAGAGAGAGGATAAAATAATTAATATAACCCTTAATAGTTATGTTGCGTGCTATTCGCAAAATCTTCTTAATTTCATGGAGTTCAAAGACAAAAGAAACCGATACGAGACCAAAACAAAGGAAACCAAACCCCCCAAAAAAAGTCCTATAATGTGTGTGAAGAAACCAGGTGACGAAAAGAAATGAAAACGAAACTCTTACGTGAAAATACACTTTTTTTTAATTTTTTTTATTTTGGATCACACCTGCACGAGTAGTAATTAAAGGTGAAGGGAGAGTTATATCAAAGGGGAATATTTGTTTGGTCTGCCATTAATTAAACGTTTCTCTTCAACGCAGCAACACATCGAAGGCAAACAAGGCAAATGAAGCCAGTTAAGATTTGAATACTTTCCCACTTTTTAACGGGAATACAAATGAAAAAACACTGCATACACACACACGCACACACACACACACACACACACACACACAAAGACACACAAATACCACGCACCGCTCAGGTAAACACATCCAATGGTGTTGAAAATGATATAATTATTGAAGTAATTAGACCAACTATTAAAGCCAATATGAAACGTTTGTCTTCCCCCAGATGTCACTTCCAGCTTCGATCCCTGTCATCTATCTAATGTTTGTTTCTCTATTAGTCTTTATCATTTCTCTATTCCTCCATTTATTGAACTCTCTCTCTATCTGGGTTACTGTATGTTGGTCTGTCTTTGTGGAAGTGAGTTAATTGATCTATCTACATGTTTTTATTCTATTTAATGATGTATTGGTAGCAACATCATTATCAGTAGTAGTAGTAGTAGTAGTAGTAGTAGTAGTAGTAGTAGTAGTAGTAGTAGTAGTAGTAGTAGTAGTAGTAGTAATTAAAGTATAAATAGTAGTAATAATAAGATGAAGATACAAGTGAGAAGTGAATACAAGGAAGAAATAAACTTAACAAGAAAGAAATGATGAACATGGAAGAACCAGAGAAGGTGGGCAAGGAATAAGAAAGTTTGGGAAGAATATGGAATGTGGAGACGAGCTGGAGGGAAACAAAGGAGAGAAGGAGAGGGAGAAAAGTTGTGGAAATATAGATGAGCAAGAGTGAAACAAGAAACGAAGGTATATCCTGTTGAGAAGGAGGAAGAGCAGGAGAGTAGTGTTGGAGAGTAGTAAGAGGAGGAGGAAGAGGAGAAGAAGGAGGAGGAGAAGGAGGAGGATAAGTGTTACTGTGGAGAAGGACAATCCGATTAAGTCCTCAAATGCAAATTTAATAGATAAGGAAGAGGAAAGGAGAGCTATTGGAAGATTGAGAAGAGGAGAAAAGCAGAGAAGAGAAGACAAGAGAAGAGATAAGAAGAAAAAGATGTGTGGGGGGGGGGCGAGGGGGGGGGTCTCACACTTCATCATCGTATCTATCTCTCTTCTTTCTCTCTTTCTCTCTCTCTTCTTCCTACATTTGCCTCATCATTTATCTCCATTTCAACTTTCTTTTTCTCTCTAACTTTGGTCCAGTTCCATCAAGCAGATCCTACAGCCTCCCTCTCCCTCCTACTCGCACTCACTTTCTCTCTTTCTCTCTAGTGACGAGTACCTCTCTCCATGTCTTTCATTTGCACCTCCTCTTCTAACTATTTAATGAGTTCTTTAATACCATCCCTTGTTCCTTCCCTTCTTTCCCTCCCTCCTACCCTCCTACCCTCTTACCCTCTTACCCTCTGTCCCTTTTTTTTTCCTCTATATTCGAGTGTTACATAATCCATCCTCTCATTCCCTCATAAAAAATAGATTACAGTCCTCATGTTCATTTCTGTTTAATGACACTTCCATGTACCAATTTTGCCTACCTGAGAGAGAGAGAGAGAGAGAGAGAGAGAGAGAGAGAGAGAGAGAGAGAGAGAGAGAGAGAGAGAGAGAGAGAGAGAGAGAGAGAGAGAGAGAGAGAGAGAGAGAATCAGGAAAATATGCAAGTCCATAATTTCCTGTTGTCAGTCGAATGAGAGAGAGAGAGAGAGAGAGAGAGAGAGAGAGAGAGAGAGAGAGAGAGAGAGAGAGAGAGAGAGAGAGAGAGAGAGAGAGAGAGAGAGAGAGAGAGAGAGAGTTAATTACACCTTTTTATCTCGTTCACCCTAGCGTCACAACCTGCTTTCTCTGATTATGACATTCTCAACAAGCAGTGTCACCGATTATTTCAACTTCCATATCGATAATACATAAACTTCGGTGATCTGACAGACGCTGATACAAACACGAATATATCACTGCATTATTCACAAAAATTCCTCTATAAATACCAGTACGGGAAAGAAAAAAAAAGTCTTAAAAAAAGTTATATATATACAACAGTAGAAAAACTCGTAATATTTCTTTCTCACTCGTATTTTCGGTGTTTAAAAATTTCATCCTATTTTTTGAAACACGAATATTTTTTTTCTAGCTTCAAAAAACATGATATTTACGTAATATTCCGCCACACGCTAAGCTCCTTAACTCATTTACCTTCACAGCATCACATTTAGCTTTGTTTTCATGTTTTTGGGAAGAATAATTTTTTCCGCGTTTGAGTGGGTAAATATTTCACCTCTGGGGGCTGGCGGACTACAACCACGGCTCAAATACAAGGAAAGGAGAGAGAGAGAGAGAAAAAAAAATAAGTAAAACAGCTACACAAATAATGCTTAACTAGTATTCAATGCATTAATGTTGTTTTGGTTCACCTTAAAATCATAATTACTGTCATCATTAAAAACCTAATAAACATATTCTCGTGTTTGAATGATAGATTTTTACATCAATCCTCCTACGACTATGAAAAAAACAAAGCAGGGAGGTGACTATATATACTTAATACAGAAAACTACTATATATACAGTTTTCATTTAGTGTACCAAGAAGAGCTTGTTTTCTTTCTCTCTATGCGTGTGAGTCAAGCCATAACCATTAAAAACCAACGCACTGCACCGGCTTGGCTTACTTAATAATGAAATCCAACTAGAAGAATCATAGGAAGGCCATTTGGTTGCGTCTCCCTGCAGCTTTAACGTGAAATAGAGTTAATTGGGTTCGGTGCGTGTGTCAAGGAGTGTGTCGCTTTGTAGTTCACTTCGAGGGAACCTATTAAGAGTGCGTCTACCTGAGAAACAATACTGGACAGGTAAGGATGCCGGGCACGTTTGGTTGTGTTGGAGGTGGTGGTGGTGGTGGTGGTGGTGGTGGTGGTGGTGGTGGTGGTGGTGGTGGTGGTGGTGGTGGTGGTGGTGGTGGTGCTACTACTACTACTACTACTACTACTACTACTACTTCTATAATGAAGCTGAAAATCACAAAGGAAATAAGGAAGAACAGTAAAGAACATAGGAAGAGGATGAGGAGGAAGATAAGATCAGGAGGAATTGCAGTACTCAGGGCAAGCATATTCTCTTTCTGTACCCAAGGAAATCATGACTTGTATACCTGAGGACATTTTTATGCTGAGTTACGAGTATTGGTATCCTGGAGGAGGAGGAGGAGGAGGAGGAGGAGGAGGAGGAGGAGGAGGAGGAGGAGGAGGAGGAGGAGGAGAAGAAGAGGAGGAAGAGGAGGAGGAGAAGAGGAGGAGAAGAGGAGGGAGAGAAGGAGGATATACAATTCCCATAGAGCTTCATGCAACATTTAACATGAACACAACACAAACAGGACAACACACAATAACTACAACAATAACTATAACAATTGCAATAACAACAACAACAACAACAACAACAACAACTATCATCCAGGAATATTTGTTAGTCTCATGCACGTTCAGAGGGAGTTAAGTTGACCTGAAATACAACTTAACAAAAAATAGAAATAGCTTTGTAACTGTGTACAAAATGCATTCCTCTCGTATATCGTTTCATAAATTCCTCGAAATGTGTATGTGTGTGTGTGTGTGTGTGTGTGTGTGTGTGTGTGTGTGTGTGTGTGTGTGTGTGTGTGTGTGTGTGTGTGTGTGTGTGTGTGTGTGTGTGTGTGTGTGTGTGTGTGTGTGTGTGTGTTTGACCACGCAAAGGATATTTAAAGACAAATCCCACGTTGCCCTATATTGATTTTACAACCATTAGGAAGAAAATGTGTGTAAATAAATAAATAAATAGATAGATAAAAAAATATATATGGCAAACCAGACTAACGATCCCCTTTTGAGATTCGAAACAGAAACAGAACAGGTGAGATAATTACCTGTAGCAATCTTCTTCTTCAGGTAATTACAAATAAGTCTCTTAGAATATTTAGTTGTTGTCTCTTTTCCCCTGACGCGTGTGTGAATTATGTCGTGTTGATTTTCATGCTAAAACGTTAACTACACCAGTAAAACCGAACATGCAGTGGCTTTGTTAAGTTACTACACAACAAAAGCAACTGCAAAAATATAAGAACTCATTCCTATATCATTAATGCATCCAAATACCTTGCATCTTTAAATAATTACTCAACAAAAAAAAATAAACTACATAATACATTAGTTAATATATCAAGCACCAATAAGGAAATATACGTAGATAACAGTTGAACCCAAATACTAATAGATTAAGTACTTTTTTCATACATAACTAACTAATACAACTCAATACTAAGAAACAGAAAGGGACACCTCATCTTCCTCAGCCGCGCAGTGCAATGTTCTCCGATGTCTGGGTGTGGGTGTGTAGAGGGGCGTGAGTTGCAATGGGTTGGTGGGCGTGTACTGGGCCGATGGTGAGGTTGTTTTCCATTTCATCTTGTGGCTCCTGGTAACCTCGGAGATACTCTTATACTTTGATGGCTGTAAGGGAAACAAATAGTCACACACACGCATGATAGGGAAACCACACACACACACACACACACGAAGCATGATTTAGTTATTGACCCCAAAGAAATGAACTTACATCATCTTGACCAGTGATTCATGACAATATTCAACTCATTCTAGATTAAACAACAACAAAAAAATATATCCAAGGCAAGTGTGGAGGAGTGGAAAAAAAATGAAGAAACCTTACCCTAGAGAAAACATATAGCGTTAAAAAAGTACATAATATTTAACAAAGGCTAGGAAGAGACTATGAGTGAAGGACAAAACAGGGCAAGACACACCCGTGGCGATGAACTTGAAGCCTTTGAATCGCTTGCGAGCGCCGGTGTGGAATGTGACGGTGATGTAGTTATCTTCGGAGATGAAGTCCATCCAGGAGGGAGGAAGCTTGTTACCGCAGAACCTGACGAGCGAAGGACAGAATTAGGGAGGAGAAAAAAAAAGAAGTAAAAGAGAAAGAGAAAAAGACAGTATAAAAAGTAAATAAATAAAATAGAGAGAAATGCAGAAATAAAATTAAAGAACATAAGTCAAATAGTAATATAAAAATACAATGTAAATAGCAATAACATTACTGTCAATATATACAAATACCCTTCCATTCTCTCTCTCTCTCTCTCTCTCTCTCTCTCTCTCTCTCTCTCTCTCTCTCTCTCTCTCTCTCTCTCTCTCTCTCTCTCTCTCTCTCTCTCCCCCCCAACCCCCCCGTCAATACTCACTGCACGCCGTGGTAGCTTTCGAGGTTCACGACCCTCACGTAATCTTCCACACACCTCTTCGTGTACTGTACCCTCAGGGACTCGAAGATCAGGACCACCTTCCAGCCTTTCGGAGCCTGCACACACACACACACACACACACACACGCACACACACATACACACACACACACACACACACACACACACACACACACACACACACACACACACACACACACACACAGAAAAAGAACATTAGTATATACAAGAATTTACATGATAAACTTTTTATCACTCCTTCCCTTGAGAAATAATTTTACCAATTTTTTTTTACCATTTAGCTTAAATCAATCATACAAATGAGAAAAAATAACTATCAAGAAATAATCAATTTTTGCTCCCTTCTCTACCTTCAGTCACTTACTAACACTATCTTTCTATTCCTATATATTCCTTAAGATAACGAAAATCATGAAATAAAAGTGTGAACTTCCTCCATGGTTTCACTTCTTCAACAACACGAACGTTCCCTCAAGAGTGTTCGAGAGACTCACCGTTACGTTAAACTCGCAGTGATAGTTATTGGGATAGAGCTGCGGGTACCCGGGCGAGGTGACGACAGCCAGTCTCCTAGCTTTTGTCAACAGTACCTCAGTGCAAATAGATGGTTCTGCAAAGGTAGTAGTAGTAGTAGTAGTAGTAGTAGTAGTAGTAGTAGTAGTAAAGGAGGAGGGTTGTGGTTGAAAATTAAAGGGTATATAACAAGAACCTTAATGATGTTTTCAGTCTTCCTCCGTTTGATGTATTGTCGCCACTACAAAAATTTACTTGTTTTCAAAATGATGAAGAATTACTCACCTGAAGTAGTTGGAGTTTCAGTTGTCGTTGTTGTTGTTGTTGGTGTTGTCGTTGTTGTTGTTGTTGGTGTTGTCGTTGTTGTTGTTGTTGGTGTTGTTGTTGTTGTTGGTGTTGTCGTTGTTGTTGTTGTTGGTGTTGTCGTTGTTGTTGTTGTTGGTGTTGTTGTTGTTGGTGTTGTCGTTGTTGTTGTTGTTGGTGTTGTCGTTGTTGTTGTTGTTGGTGTTGTCGTTGTTGTTGTTGTTGGTGTTGTCGTTGTTGTTGTTGTTGGTGTTGTCGTTGTTGTTGTTGGTGTTGTTGTCGTTGTTGTTGGTGTTGTCGTTGTTGTTGTTGTTGGTGTTGTCGTTGTCGTTGTTGTTGGTGTTGTTGTTGTTGTTGTTGGTGTTGTCGTTGTTGTTGTTGGTGTTGTCGTTGTCGTTGTTGTTGGTGTTGTTGTTGTTGTTGTTGGTGTTGTCGTTGTTGTTGTTGTTGGTGTTGTCGTTGTTGTTGTTGGTGTTGTCGTCGTTGTTGTTGGTGTTGTTGTCGTTGTTGTTGGTGTTGTCGTTGTCGTTGGTGTTGTTGTCGTTGTTGTTGGTGTTGTCGTTGTTGTGGTTGTTGGTGTTGTCGTTGTTGTTGGTGTTGTCGTTGTTGGTGTTGTCGTTGTTGTTGTTGTTGGTGTTGTCGTTGTTGTTGGTGTTGTTGTCGTTGTTGTTGGTGTTGTCGTTGTTGTTGTTGGTGTTGTCGTTGTTGTGGTTGTTGGTGTTGTCGTTGTTGTTGTTGTTGGTGTTGTCGTTGTTGGTGTTGTCGTTGTTGTTGTTGTTGGTGTTGTCGTTGTTGTTGTTGTTGGTGTTGTCGTTGTTGTTGTTGTTGGTGTTGTCGTCGTTGTTGTTGGTGTTGTCGTTGTTGTTGTTGTTGGTGTTGTCGTTGTTGTTGTTGGTGTTGTCGTTGTTGTTGTTGTTGGTGTTGTCGTTGTTGTTGTTGTTGGTGTTGTCGTCGTTGTTGTTGGTGTTGTCGTTGTTGTTGTTGTTGGTGTTGTCGTTGTTGTTGTTGGTGTTGTCGTTGTTGTTGTTGTTGGTGTTGTCGTTGTTGTTGTTGTTGGTGTTGTCGTTGTTGTTGTTGTTGGTGTTGTCGTCGTTGTTGTTGGTGTTGTCGTTGTTGTTGTTGGTGTTGTTGTCGTTGTTGTTGTTGCTGTTGTCGTTGTTGTTGGTGTTGTTGTCGTTGTTGTTGGTGTTGTTGTCGTTGTTGTTGGTGGTGGAGACGTGGTAGTGCTAGATGTGCTCGTTGGGACAGCTAGAATTGTAAAATAAATCCACATTACCATTAAGATGTATACAACGTTCTCCCTAGCGAATTAAGAGTTAAATAAAATAAAGATAACCACCAAATAAATTGAACTACTAAATTTAAAACCAAACTTTTAGAATATAGGATAAAAGGAAGAAGAGTAAGTAAGACAGCTTGTAAATAAAGAGAGCGAGAGAGAGAGAGAGAGAGAGAGAGAGAGAGAGAGAGAGAGAGAGAGAGAGAGAGAGAGAGAGAGAGAGAGAGAGAGAGAGAGAGAGAGAGAGAGAGAGAGAGAAAATAAAAAAAATACATAACAGTAAATCTAATAAAGGTGAAAGGTGAGAACATATTAAAACTTACCTGAGGGAGGAGAATAATGGAAACAAATACTTGAAAATAGAACTCATGAGACACTCACCTGATGAAGTTGAACTGGTGAAACTTGAATTGATTGAACTTGGACTATGAGAATTTGACTCCAGAGAACTTAAATTGCCTGAACTTGAATCAAAAGACTTGGAAATAACGGAACTTTGATTGGCAGAACTTGGTGTCACAGGAATGATGCTAGAACTTGAAGTGACAGAGCTGGAGGTGATAGAGCTTCGAATGGCAACACTTGAGGCAATAGAAGTTGAGTTGATTAGAACTGAACTCCTGAAACATGAAGTACTGAAGCTTAAACTGGCAGAATCGGTGATGGTAATATTTGAACTTTCAAAGCTTGAGCTGGAAAAACTTGAGCTTGAAGAAGTTGAGCTAACGGAGCTTGAACTGCTGAGTTTTGAGCTTTTCACGCTTACAGTAGTGAAACTTGCACTTGGTGAATCTGAACGGACTGAGCTTGAAGTACTAAGGCTTGAAATGATTGAACTTGACCTACTGGATCTTGAACGGACGGGACTTGATCTGCTTGAGGTAATCGACACTGAACTTCTTTTACTTGAAATAGCTGATCTACTTGAAATACATGAATTTGAAGAGCGAGAACTTGATCTGGCTGAGCTTGAACTTAATGAACTCGTACTAGTCGAGCATAAAGTGACGGAAAGTGAAGAGAAAGAATTTGAATTAATCGAGCATTGGCCGATTGATCTAAAGCTTGAACTTGTGTGGCTTGAAAAAGTAAAGCTTGAGACCGTAGAACTTGAGCCTAAAGCTATATAACTAAAACTAAAGAAACTTGAATCAGATGAGTTGAGACTTGAAAATGAAGAATTAGAGCCTGAAAAATCAGAACCTTGGATCATGAAACTTGAACTACTTGAAAGACTCATGTTTCGAGTGGAACTTGTACACAGTGAATTGCTTGAACTTGATCTACCAAAGTTGCATGAGCTTGACTTACTGCAGCCTGTAAAAATATCATAAAAGATAAATATATGCTTTAAATCTGATGTAAAGGTAACATAGCGAATGAAAATGTTCTTAATCAACGGAAAGGCGAATCTTAAACTTATTATAGTTTTTCTTTGGCTTAAAATGGAATGTATTTTGAAATTTTTTCAAATCATGATAGTTAAGAAATTTTTTGATGCAGAAAAGTTTACAAGAGTGCAAAAAGAATATAACAACATCATGAGGTAAAAAGAAACAGTAGAAAACATCTTGTAATTTGACATCACACAAGCAAACTCGGAAACACGTGCTCGTAACACTACACTAAGTCGTGACACGTAAGTACCTGTTGCTTACCTGGAGAGAGAAGTGGTGATGACACCATGGAAAAATAAGCCATTGGAAAAGTACCTGAGGCCGTAAAATGTACACGGCGCTGAAGTCCATCGTGTCCGTGAGTATTAGCCACGACTGTCGCTGCTAACACACACACAAACACACACACACACACATAGACACACACATTGTCCCAAGTAGATCACATCAGGAATACTTTTACTAAACTATACATGTGTATGGAAATAATTTGCTTAATACCTCTCGTTCTTTGAGTACCATGCATATACTAGGACCACATATGCTATTAAGAATGTATTGCATAATACACATATTCTCTAAAAATAATCAGGGACAGATTTTTATGTACGAGTAGTAGAATAAGAGGAAAAAAAGTATTGATGAATATTTCTAATGTTAATCGTGGTGAGCCAAGGCTGGACGTACATGTGACCGAGCTGGTTGTTGGTGAGGCGGTGTTCTCGTTCGACCCAGAGGCTGAACTTAAGGGTGAAGCACCAGTATTTGAAGATAAAGCTGTGAGGTAAGGCTTATTAGTGCTAGAGTTCGTTTGCTTAAAGATATGGAAAAACTATTTAGAAAAATGAAAATACCAATTAATCATTATGTAAATTAATTATTACATTAGTATTCACTTTTTTTCAGAAAAAAGGCTAGAAAGGTGAAGTCTATGTACCAAGAAAACATATTCGGTGACTTACCTGACGCAGATGAACTTGTTTTGGTTGTTGAGCCACTGCCGCTGTTTGAACTTGAACTCTGTGTTAGTGAGAAAGTGACGCTAATGCTATCTGAACTTAAGCTGCTATCACTCGAACTCTCTACGATTGCTGAGCTACTTTCAGAATTAGGGTTTGCTGAACTTTCAGAATTACTGACACCTGTTGAGCTGCTAATGCTACTGACACTTAATGAGCTTTCTTTTGGTACTGAGCTGCTTACAATGTTAGAACTTGATAAGTTTTCTCCTGATGATGAGCTGCTTACTGTTTCAGAACTTTCTGTAAGGGATGAGCTTGATAAGCTTTCTTCCGTTGTTGAACTTATAGTGCTAGAGCTTAATGAACTTATATCTGTGTTAGAGCTTGAAAAGCTTTCATCACTTGTTGAACTACTCCTTGAGCTAGAGCTTGATAAGCTTTCTTGAGAGGATGAACTAAGACTATCAGAACTTGATAAACTTTCAATCAATCTTGAACTGCTTCCACTGTTAGAGCTTGAAAAGCTTACACTCACTGATGAGCTGCTCGGACTGTTGGAGCTTGATAAGCTTTCTTGAGAGGATGAACTAAGACTATCAGAACTTGATAAACTTTCAATCAATCTTGAACTGCTTCCACTGTTAGAGCTTGAAAAGCTTACACTCACTGATGAGCTGCTCGGACTGTTGGAGCTTGATAAGCTTTCTGATAAGACTGAGCTGCTTACACTGTTGATGCTTGATAAGCTTTCTAAAATCGATGAACTGCTTATACTGTTAGAAACTGATGATGAGCTGTCTCCCAGTGATAAGCTGATTACAATGTTAGAAGATGATAAGCTTATCTCAGAGCTCTTTGACGAGCTGCTTAAACTTTTAGATGTTGATAAGTTTTCTCCTGATGATGAGCTG
Source organism: Metacarcinus magister (assembly GCA_029783475.1). Lineage (NCBI taxonomy): Eukaryota > Metazoa > Arthropoda > Malacostraca > Decapoda > Cancridae > Metacarcinus > Metacarcinus magister. The sequence goes on from JAPQNM010000039.1 coordinate 366,408, forward strand.
CTTACTGTTTCAGAACTTTCTGTAAGGGATGAGCTTGATAAGCTTTCTTCCGTTGTTGAGCTTAGAGTGCTAGAGCTTAATGAGCTTATATCTGTGTTAGAGCTTAATGAGCTTATATCTGTGTTAGAGCTTGAAAAGCTTTCATCACTTGTTGAACTACTCCTTGAGCTAGAGCTTGACAAGCTTTCTTCAACTGAAGAACTTCTTACACTGTCAAGACTTGATAAGCTTTCTTCTATTGTGGAACTACTTATTCCATTAGAGCTTGAAAAGCTTTCTTCCGTTATTGAGCTGCTTACGATGCTAGAGCTTGGTGAACTTTCTTCAATTGTAGAGCTGCTTAGAGAGAGGGAGCTTGAGGAGGTTTCTATATTATTTGAACTGCTCACAGTGATGGAGCTTGATGAACTTTCTCCAGGCACTGAGTTAATGACTATGCTAGAGCTTGACAGACTTTCTTCCGTTGTTGAGGAACTTAGAGTGCTAGAGCTTGTTGAACTTACTCCCGAACTTAAGCTGCTAACAGTATCAGTGCTTGATAAGCTTTCTCCTGTTGATGAACTTCTCTCTGTGTTAGAGCTTGATAAGCTTTCTTGAGAGGATGAACTAAGACTATCAGAACTTGATAAACTTTCAATCAATCTTGAACTGCTTCCACTGTTAGAGCTTGAAAAGCTTACACTCACTGATGAGCTGCTCGGACTGTTGGAGCTTGATAAGCTTTCTTGAGAGGATGAACTAAGACTATCAGAACTTGATAAACTTTCAATCAATCTTGAACTGCTTCCACTGTTAGAGCTTGAAAAGCTTACACTCACTGATGAGCTGCTCGGACTGTTAGAGCTTGATAAGCTTTCTTGAGAGGATGAACTAAGACTATCAGAACTTGATAAACTTTCAATCAATCTTGAACTGCTTCCACTGTTAGAGCTTGAAAAGCTTACACTCACTGATGAGCTGCTCGGACTGTTGGAGCTTGATAAGCTTTCTGATAAGACTGAGCTGCTTACACTGTTGATGCTTGATAAGCTTTCTAAAATCGATGAACTGCTTATACTGTTAGAAACTGATGATGAGCTGTCTCCCAGTGATAAGCTGATTACAATGTTAGAAGATGATAAGCTTATCTCAGAGCTCTTTGACGAGCTGCTTAAACTTTTAGATGTTGATAAGTTTTCTCCTGATGATGAGCTGCTTACTGTTTCAGAACTTTCTGTAAGGGATGAGCTTGATAAGCTTTCTTCCGTTGTTGAGCTTAGAGTGCTAAAGCTTAATGAGCTTATATCTGTGTTAGAGCTTAATGAGCTTATATCTGTGTTAGAGCTTGAAAAGCTTTCATCACTTGTTGAACTACTCCTTGAGCTAGAGCTTGACAAGCTTTCTTCAACTGAAGAACTTCTTACACTGTCAAGACTTGATAAGCTTTCTTCTATTGTGGAACTACTTATTCCATTAGAGCTTGAAAAGCTTTCTTCCGTTATTGAGCTGCTTACGATGCTAGAGCTTGGTGAACTTTCTTCAATTGTAGAGCTGCTTAGAGAGAGGGAGCTTGAGGAGGTTTCTATATTATTTGAACTGCTCACAGTGATGGAGCTTGATGAACTTTCTCCAGGCACAGAGTTAATGACTATGCTAGAGCTTGACAGACTTTCTTCCGTTGTTGAGGAACTTAGAGTGCTAGAGCTTGTTGAACTTACTCCCGAACTTAAGCTGCTAACAGTATCAGTGCTTGATAAGCTTTCTCCTGTTGATGAACTTCTCTCTGTGTTAGAGCTTGATAAGCTTTCTAGAGAGGATGAACTAAGACTATCAGAACTTGATAAACTTTCAATCAATCTTGAACTGCTTCCACTGTTAGAGCTTGAAAAGCTTACACTCACTGATGAGCTGCTCGGACTGTTGGAGCTTGATAAGCTTTCTTGAGAGGATGAACTAAGACTATCAGAACTTGATAAACTTTCAATCAATCTTGAACTGCTTCCACTGTTAGAGCTTGAAAAGCTTACACTCACTGATGAGCTGCTCGGACTGTTAGAGCTTGATAAGCTTTCTTGAGAGGATGAACTAAGACTATCAGAACTTGATAAACTTTCAATCAATCTTGAACTGCTTCCACTGTTAGAGCTTGAAAAGCTTACACTCACTGATGAGCTGCTCGGACTGTTGGAGCTTGATAAGCTTTCTGATAAGACCGAGCTGCTTACACTGTTGATGCTTGATAAGCTTTCTAAAATCGATGAACTGCTTATACTGTTAGAAACTGATGATGAGCTGTCTCCCAGTGATAAGCTGATTACAATGTTAGAAGATGATAAGCTTATCTCAGAGCTCTTTGACGAGCTGCTTAAACTTTTAGATGTTGATAAGTTTTCTCCTGATGATGAGCTGCTTACTGTTTCAGAACTTTCTGTAAGGGATGAGCTTGATAAGCTTTCTTCCGTTGTTGAGCTTAGAGTGCTAGAGCTTAATGAGCTTATATCTGTGTTAGAGCTTAATGAGCTTATATCTGTGTTAGAGCTTGAAAAGCTTTCATCACTTGTTGAACTACTCCTTGAGCTAGAGCTTGACAAGGTTTCTTCAACTGAAGAACTTCTTACACTGTCAAGACTTGATAAGCTTTCTTCTATTGTGGAACTACTTATTCCATTAGAGCTTGAAAAGCTTTCTTCCGTTATTGAGCTGCTTACGATGCTAGAGCTTGGTGAACTTTCTTCAATTGTAGAGCTGCTTAGAGAGAGGGAGCTTGAGGAGGTTTCTATATTATTTGAACTGCTCACAGTGATGGAGCTTGATGAACTTTCTCCAGGCACTGAGTTAATGACTATGCTAGAGCTTGACAGACTTTCTTCCGTTGTTGAGGAACTTAGAGTGCTAGGGCTTGTTGAACTTACTCCCGAATTTAAGCTGCTAACAGTATCAGTGCTTGATAAGCTTTCTCCTGTTGATGAACTTCTCTCTGTGTTAGAGCTTGATAAGCTTTCTTGAGAGGATGAACTAAGACTATCAGAACTTGATAAACTTTCAATCAATATTGAACTGCTTCCACTGTTAGAGCTTGAAAAGCTTACACTCACTGATGAGCTGCTCGGACTGTTGGAGCTTGATAAGCTTTCTTGAGAGGATGAACTAAGACTATCAGAACTTGATAAACTTTCAATCAATCTTGAACTGCTTCCACTGTTAGAGCTTGAAAAGCTTACACTCACTGATGAGCTGCTCGGACTGTTGGAGCTTGATAAGCTTTCTGATAAGACTGAGCTGCTTACACTGTTGATGCTTGATAAGCTTTCTAAAATCGATGAACTGCTTATACTGTTAGAAACTGATGATGAGCTGTCTCCCAGTGATAAGCTGATTACAATGTTAGAAGATGATAAGCTTATCTCAGAGCTCTTTGACGAGCTGCTTAAACTTTTAGATGTTGATAAGTTTTCTCCTGATGATGAGCTGCTTACTGTTTCAGAACTTTCTGTAAGGGATGAGCTTGATAAGCTTTCTTCCGTTGTTGAGCTTAGAGTGCTAGAGCTTAATGAGCTTATATCTGTGTTAGAGCTTAATGAGCTTATATCTGTGTTAGAGCTTGAAAAGCTTTCATCACTTGTTGAACTACTCCTTGAGCTAGAGCTTGACAAGGTTTCTTCAACTGAAGAACTTCTTACACTGTCAAGACTTGATAAGCTTTCTTCTATTGTGGAACTACTTATTCCATTAGAGCTTGAAAAGCTTTCTTCCGTTATTGAGCTGCTTACGATGCTAGAGCTTGGTGAACTTTCTTCAATTGTAGAGCTGCTTAGAGAGAGGGAGCTTGAGGAGGTTTCTATATTATTTGAACTGCTCACAGTGATGGAGCTTGATGAACTTTCTCCAGGCACTGAGTTAATGACTATGCTAGAGCTTGACAGACTTTCTTCCGTTGTTGAGGAACTTAGAGTGCTAGGGCTTGTTGAACTTACTCCCGAATTTAAGCTGCTAACAGTATCAGTGCTTGATAAGCTTTCTCCTGTTGATGAACTTCTCTCTGTGTTAGAGCTTGATAAGCTTTCTAGAGAGGATGAACTAAGACTATCAGAACTTGATAAACTTTCAATCAATCTTGAACTGCTTCCACTGTTAGAGCTTGAAAAGCTTACACTCACTGATGAGCTGCTCGGACTGTTGGAGCTTGATAAGCTTTCTTGAGAGGATGAACTAAGACTATCAGAACTTGATAAACTTTCAATCAATCTTGAACTGCTTCCACTGTTAGAGCTTGAAAAGCTTACACTCACTGATGAGCTGCTCGGACTGTTGGAGCTTGATAAGCTTTCTGATAAGACTGAGCTGCTTACACTGTTGATGCTTGATAAGCTTTCTAAAATCGATGAACTGCTTATACTGTTAGAAACTGATGATGAGCTGTCTCCCAGTGATAAGCTGATTACAATGTTAGAAGATGATAAGCTTATCTCAGAGCTCTTTGACGAGCTGCTTAAACTTTTAGATGTTGATAAGTTTTCTCCTGATGATGAGCTGCTTACTGTTTCAGAACTTTCTGTAAGGGATGAGCTTGATAAGCTTTCTTCCGTTGTTGAGCTTAGAGTGCTAAAGCTTAATGAGCTTATATCTGTGTTAGAGCTTAATGAGCTTATATCTGTGTTAGAGCTTGAAAAGCTTTCATCACTTGTTGAACTACTCCTTGAGCTAGAGCTTGACAAGCTTTCTTCAACTGAAGAACTTCTTACACTGTCAAGACTTGATAAGCTTTCTTCTATTGTGGAACTACTTATTCCATTAGAGCTTGAAAAGCTTTCTTCCGTTATTGAGCTGCTTACGATGCTAGAGCTTGGTGAACTTTCTTCAATTGTAGAGCTGCTTAGAGAGAGGGAGCTTGAGGAGGTTTCTATATTATTTGAACTGCTCACAGTGATGGAGCTTGATGAACTTTCTCCAAGCACTGAGTTAATGACTATGCTGGAGCTTGACAGACTTTCTTCCGTTGTTGAGGAACTTAGAGTGCTAGAGCTTGTTGAACTTACTCCCGAACTTAAGCTGCTAACAGTATCAGTGCTTGATAAGCTTTCTCCTGTTGATGAACTTCTCTCTGTGTTAGAGCTTGATAAGCTTTCTTGAGAGGATGAACTAAGACTATCAGAACTTGATAAACTTTCAATCAATCTTGAACTGCTTCCACTGTTAGAGCTTGAAAAGCTTACACTCACTGATGAGCTGCTCGGACTGTTGGAGCTTGATAAGCTTTCTTGAGAGGATGAACTAAGACTATCAGAACTTGATAAACTTTCAATCAATCTTGAACTGCTTCCGCTGTTAGAGCTTGAAAAGCTTACACTCACTGATGAGCTGCTCGGACTGTTGGAGCTTGATAAGCTTTCTGATAAGACTGAGCTGCTTACACTGTTGATGCTTGATAAGCTTTCTAAAATCGATGAACTGCTTATACTGTTAGAAACTGATGATGAGCTGTCTCCCAGTGATAAGCTGATTACAATGTTAGAAGATGATAAGCTTATCTCAGAGCTCTTTGACGAGCTGCTTAAACTTTTAGATGTTGATAAGTTTTCTCCTGATGATGAGCTGCTTACTGTGACAGAACTTTCTGTAAGGGATGAGCTTGATAAGCTTCCCTTCCACCCTAAGCTGTTGTCAGAGCTTGATAAGCTTTCTCCTGAGCTTATTACTGAGCTCCTTAAACTATCAGAACTTGATAACTGTTCTGCTGATGATGAGCTGCTTATTGTTTCAGAACTTCCTTCGAGGGATGAACTTGGCGGAAATGATGACGAACCTGCGAATGAGTTGAGGTAAAATTCTAAAAGGAATCATAGGAATTGAAATGATGTTCCACAAAAAAAAAGTATATAGGGTAAGACTGGATGATTTCTTTGTCGTATGTAATGTGGATTGTGAATGATTGTTAATGGTGATGATAGAGTAGGAGATAAGGGTATTATGTGATTTGTGATGCTTCCTAGGAACTCATGGAGTGAAAAATATAATGTAAGGGTTGGTGATGAAATGAGGCTCACAGATATTCCAGTGAAGAGGCTTGCATATTACCAAGACCCTCTACACACCGATGTGGTTTTATTTTTCTTCCCCAGATATTAAGGCTTACCTGAGTTTGATGAAGAGGTTGAGATGGATGCTGTGCCAGGACTTGTTGCTGAATTAGAACTTACTAGACTGCTTGAACTCATTTGAATTTTTGAAAAGCTTGACTGTGAGCCAGATTTGCTATCCGTACCAAAGGAAGCACTACCTGAGTAAGTAAGGAAAACAAAATAAATCGAAATAGAACTAGGAAAAATGTACAGTTGTATAAATGGAAAAGTGATTGAGACGTCATTTGAGTCTTTCTCTCGTACACTCGATTTTTTTCTATTCAATACGTAACGTTCCGCAAACATTTCATGACAGGGTGAAAAAGAAGAGATAATCTTCAGACTTTATTGTAAACGGTTCGACACTATAAACTCACTTGAGCTTGAAAGTTCAAAACACAGACAGTCAGAAGAAGAGGAGCTGCTGCTGAGGCTGGTGCTGGTGCTGCTGCTTCTGATGCTCTTGGCTATGGAGACCGAGTTTTCACTACTTCCGCTTGAGCCTGTACAACATTGAAGAGTTGAGGAGGGTTTTAGTTGGAGATTTGTATCTAAACACTGTAATCTTGTCTTTCTTCACATTTGCAGTTCTGTACTATGAGCTTACAATGACCAGAGGCATGCCGACAAAAACAACGCCATATGAACGTTAAAAGAAATTTACAGAAAATATGATACTAGAACATTCCTTTTATCGAAACGAAAGAAAATGTGTCCTAGTTGATACTGGCTGGTTGGACAACTTCAAGCTTTCCTGCACTCCAGAGCTGATTCTAGTGTTTTAGTCAGATGTACTTGAGGAATATACGTCAAGAGACGCGCTACTGAGGCTGCTCAAACTTGAGCTTTCTAAAAGACTTCGAGATGCAAAGCTACTTGAATAAGTTTCATTAGTTCCAGAAATGTTGAAACTGCTCAAACTTCAACTTCTTACAAGTTTAAAACTACTGAAACCACTTGAGCTTGAAGGAATTTCTAGTCCCGATCTGGTAAAACTAGTTATATCACAAGAACTTCTGTGTTCCATCTTGAAGCTGCTTTCACTACTTGATATATCTGTAAATGCTGATGTACTTAAACTATCCAGATTTGATGAAGATCCATTGGTTGAACTTTCTATCTGCTGCGAACTAACTTGACTATTTGAGGTTGAATGTATTGCAAATGAAGTATCTTTACTTCTTTAACTTTAAATTTCTTCAAGGATAGAACAGCTGTTTGCAGTCCTTGATGTCGAGAGTTTTGCACCAAATTGGCTGAACTTGACGAGACAAAAACCGAACATGGTGATATATAGTTCACGTTAAGTAAACATACAAAAGGAAAAACTTGAAATAGTACAAACATTATGCTTTTTGATAGGCAATTGCATGGTCAATCTTGTGTCTTGGTAAGCCATGGATCATAAGTAAACTTACTTGAACTTGATGTGTCCAAAGACAAGTTGCTCAGGTAAGAACTGCTTGAACTTTGACTTGAGAAACTTGAGCTTGATGATGCAGCTGGAGATGATGTACTACTTGAGCTTGGCGGCAAACTTGAACTTACAGAGCTACTTATCAACGCTCCGTCACTGCTCCCAGACGAAAGTGAGCTGAGACTCTCTTCTGTGCTGGCTGTACAGTGATCAAACATTTCAAATTACTCAAATAATGAAGACATTTTCATATAATTCTTGTGAACTTCAGATTTGCTTCCGAGTTGCATTGGAGTTATCAACATGTTAATTTACTTCATTATCTTGTGGACAAAAATTCAATCAATCTTACATGACAGTGAAGAGTCTGCAGAAGATACGGAGCTGCTACTTGAGCCTTGAGTGAGGGAGGTCAAAATCGAGCCTGGTGAGAGAGAGAGAGAGAGAGAGAGAGAGAGAGAGAGAGAGAGAGAGAGAGAGAGAGAGAGAGAGAGAGAGAGAGAGAGAGAGAGAGAGAGAGAGAGAGAGAGAGAGAGAGAGAGAGAGAGAGAGAGAGTTAGATATAAATGAAACTTGCCTTAGCTTTCTTGCTCACATTCTTGGTCGTGATTGATCAAAAACATCTTTTGCAGCTGAATCATTCCAATATAAAACAATTTGATCTTGGGGGAAAATTTTGGAAACGAGTGGAAGTTTTTCTTCGTCGTCGTCAATACTGAAATTTTATCGTTCTTTCTCAAATGAAAGCTCTCCTTCTATAAGTGAAGGAGTCTTGCGAGTATTTTCTTGAGTTACTGTCCACACTAAATTTACCTACTATAACTCCTGTCTTCAAGGAAACCAGTATTGAATTAACATCAACTACGTACATTACCTTCACTAACTCCTGCTGTCTCACTTACTTGAACTACTTTCCTCACAGATGCAGTCAGTGGTGCTAGACGATTCACTGCTATCCACTCCAGACGACTCTGTACCAAGAACACCACATATTATGAGATAAAACTGCACTAGGATCTCTCTCTCTTTCTCTCTTTTTTTTTTCTTCTCTCTCTCTCTCTCTCTCTCTCTCTCTCTCTCTCTCTCTCTCTCTCTCTCTCTCTCTCTCTCTCTCTCTCTCTCTCTCTCTCTATTTACCAATACGTTCTTCATTCTATTCCTAACACGACAACCATGAATTGATGAATATTAATCTTGTGTCTATAATAAAAAGAGAAATCACACTGAAAACTCATGAATAGGTGTTTCTATATTAATTGCCTTACCAGAATCCATGGATGTGTCTGAAAAATATAACTCCTTTAAAAATGTACGACTCACCTTATAAAGCGAGAGAAAATAAATGAGGAATGTGGCACCTACTGCAATCATAATGTGCAACAAAGAATATAGTGAAACAACAACAACACAATGCAACACTATCAACAACAGGAGCAACGATAACAACAACGATAACAACAACGATAACGACATGAATAAATAACAATAATATTGACTCAAGTATCTAACAGTAACAGTACAAGACAGGCAAGACAGTGTGATGTGCAGTACTCGAACAGCCAACACACAAACTAGTGCTGAGAAGGAAAGAGGAGGAGGATATACTCACAGCCGGAACTTGTCTGAACTTGAGAAGAACTGCCTAAGGAACTTGAAGTGCTTGAGGGAGACAATGAAAGGAAGCAGCAGGAGAACGTAGATAAACTTAAGGATTCAGAAGAGGAATTGTTTCTTAAGCTTGCAATTGTACTTAAACTTGAGCTTGATGCAGACAAACTTATCAGATTCGAAGACGATACATTATTTGAGCTCGAAGAAATACTGTTCAAACTTGATGGAAAACTGCTCGAACTTGATGAAGGGAAACTTGTTGAACTTGATGGAGGGAAACTGGTTGAACTTGATGGAGGGAAACTTGTTGAACTTGATGGAGGGAAACTGGTTGAACTTGATGGAGGGAAACTGGTAGAACTTGATGGAGGGAAACTGGTTGAACTTGATGGAGGGAAACTTGTCGAACTTGATGGAGGGAAACTGGTAGAACTTGATGGAGGGAAACTGGTAGAACTTGATGGAGGGAAACTGGTTGAACTTGATGGAGGGAAACTGGTTGAATTTGATGGAGGGAAACTGGTTGAACTTGATGGAGGGAAACTGGTTGAACTTGATGGAGGGAAACTGGTTGAATTTGATGGAGGGAAACTGGTTGAACTTGATGGAGGGAAACTGGTTGAACTTGATGGAGGTAAACTGGTTGAACTTGATGGAGGGAAACTGGTTGGACTTGATGGAGGGAAACTGGTTGAACTTGATGGAGGTAAACTGGTTGAATTTGACAGGGAGAAACAGATAGAGCTTGACGGAATGAAACTGCATAAGCTTGTGGAAGAAAAACTATTTGAACTTGAAGAACATATTATGCTTAACTGTGAAGGAGAGAAAAAACTTAAACTTGAGGAAGAGAAACTGCTTGAACTTGAGATTGTGGAAATATTGAACAATGAAGAGGTGAAACTGTTCAAACTTACAGAAGAAAAACCACAAGAGCTTGAGGAAAATTGACTGGTAGAACACGAATCAGAGAACTTACTTAAACTTGATATAAAGGAACACCTCGAACTTAATGAACAACTATTCAAAACTGAAGAAAGTGATAGTTCTGAACACAGAGAAACACTCGAAGCGGAAAGTGAAATGTCTGAACTTATAGAACTTGATGAACAATAAATAGAGGAGCTTAGAAGCAAAGATGACATTTCTCGGCCACAACTTGAAGGCAATCTGCTTGAACTTGAAAGAGAAGAACTTTTCATACTTGATGAAAAGAGACTTGAATTTGAAGACAATGAAGAGATACTGGTAAAGCTTGAACTCAAGAAACCACTCGAAGCTGAGAATGACCTACTAAAACTTGAGAGTAACGAACTGAATGTCCTCGAGGAATAATTAGAGATTGAAAAATTGAAAGAACTTGAAATAGATGTCGAAGTAAGATTATTGGAGCTGTGTGATTCTGTGACGGACATAAAGCTCGGAGTTGTAGGAGGTAAGGTTATCAAGGATACAGAATGGAGACTTGTTGAGATACTTGAACACTCACTGAACACTCGTGACAAAGAGATGCTACTCAAACTTGAAGAAAATAACGAGGACAAACTTCTAAGAGATGAACTTGAGGCACCAACACTTGATTTAATGGAAGATAAAGTACTTCTGCTACTAACGCTACTACTACTACTACTACTACTACTACTACTACTACTACTACTACTACTACTACTACTGCTGCTGCTGCTGCTACTACTAATACTAATATTACTGCCGCTACTAATACTAATACTACTGATACTACTAATACTAATACTACCACTACTAATACTAATGCTACTGCTACTACTAATACTAATACTATTACTACTACTGAAGCTACTACTACTACTAATACTATTACCACTACTACTAATACTAATACTAATGCTACTACTACTACTAATATTACTGGCGCTACTAATACTAATATTGCCACTACTAATGCTAATGCTACTGCTACTACTAATGTTAATACTATTACTACCACTAAAGCTACTACTACTACTACTACTACTACTACTAAAACTATTACCACTACTAATAATACTAATATTAATACTGCTGCTACTACTAAAACTAATACTACTGCTATTACCACTACTACTAATACTAATACTATTACCACTACTAATAATACTACTGCTACTACAAATACTAATGCTACTGCTACTACTGCTACTACTACTACTAATACTACTGCTACTAATACTACTGCTACTACTAATACTAAAACCACTGCTACCACTAATACTAATACTATTGCTACTACTAAAGCTACTACTACTACTACTACTACTACTATTTATACTACTGATGCTACTACTACTACTACTACTACTACTACCACCACTACCACTACTACTACAACTACCACTACCACTACCACTACTACTACTACTACTACTACTACTACTACTACTGCTACTTATACTACTGCTGCTACTACTAGTACTAATCTTAATACTGCTAATACTAATACTAATACCACTGCTACTAATACTACTACTGCTGCTGCTACTACTGCATCTACTACTACTGCTACTACTACTACTTCCACTACTACTACTAGTTCTACTACTACTACTACTACTGCTGCTGCTGCTGCTGCAGCTGCTACTGCTACTACTACTTCTACTATAACTATTACTACTGCTGCTAGTGACTTTACTACTGCGAATACTACTGAGGCTAGAAGTGCTTCTATTGTTAAAACTACTGAAAATGTTACTGCTAATGAGATTGCTACTACTACAAGTACTACTACTAACACTACCACTATTACTACCACTACGACTACTACTATCACTACCACTACTAGTACTAGTGTTACTACTATTATTACTACTACTACTACTACTACTACTACTACCAGTAATAGTGCTCTTCCTACTACCAATAATACTGCTTCCGCTAATGGTACTGCTGCTGCTGTTTCTGTTCATGAAATTACTACTACTACTAACACTACTACTACTACTACTACTACTACTACTACTACTACTAAAACTACTACTTATAACACCAATGCTACTTCTGCTGCTGTCACTGCTGCTACTGCTGTAGCTATTTCTTTTAATACCACTGCTACTAATTCTACTATTGCTGTTACTACCACTACTACTACTACTACTACTACTACTACTACTACTACTACTACTACTACTACTACTACTACTACTGCTGCTACTACTGCTACTATTACTACTACTGCTAGCACTACTCGTTTCACAGAGGCAGTCAATACTTAATTTAGAAATGCTGCTTCTACTTAAACTTCTTATACTACTGCTGAAACTGTTTGGAATAATAGCACAGCTGCTACTAATAATGTTACTGATACTACTAGGACTCATTTTGCTACTAAGACTACTTCTGCTGCTGAGATGGCTGCTTGGACCCGAAGTATTTGTGCTGCTTGTGCTACTGGTATTGCTGCTACTGCTAAAACTGCTACTGTTACTACTGTTTAGACCACTGCTACTTGTAAGACTACTACCTCTACTGAATCTACTGTTGCTGAAACTACTGATACTGTTGAGGCCACTGCTAATGCTGAAACTGTTGTTGATACTGAAACTGTTGACTGTGCTGCTACTACTACTACTCAAACTGAAGGTACTGCTAAAGTCTCTGTTACTGCTACTGTTGTTACTTAAGCTTAAACTACTGATACTGCTGCTACTACCAAGATTGCTTCTACTGCTGAAACTGCTGCTGCTGATGTGAGTCGTGCTGTTAAAGAAACTACTTGCACTTATGAAACTGCTGCTCATCACAAAACTGCTGCTACTACTGAAACTGCTTCTACGACTGAAAGTTCTACTACTACTGATACTGCTACTGCTACTGAAACTGCTAATACTAGTACTACTACTACTACTGCTACTACTACTACTACTACTAATACTACTACTACTAGTACTACTACTACTACTGCTACTAGTACTACTACTACTACTGCTACTACTAGTACTACTACTAGTACTACTACTGCTACTGGTACTACTACTACTACTACTACTACTGCTACTACTACTACTACTACTACTGCTACCACTACTAATACTAATATTAATATTACTGCTACAACCAGCACAACTACTGCTGCTGCTACTACTACTTCTACTACTACTACTTCTACTACTACTACAACTGATAGTATTACTACTACTACTACTACTACTACTACTACTGATACTACTACTACTACTACTACTACTACTACTGATACTACTGATACTACTACTACTACTACTTCTGATACTACTACTACTACTACTACTGCTACTACTACTACTACTACTGCTACTACTACTTCTACTACTGATGATACTACTGATACTACTGATACTATTACTACTATTGATACTACTGATACTACTGATACTACTACTACTACTACTACTGATAATATTATTACTACTACTACTACTACTACTACTACTACCACTACTACTACTACTACTACTACTACTACTACTGATATTACCGATACTACTAAAACTACTACTACTACTACTACTACTACTACTACTACTACTACTACTACTACTACTACTACTACTGATACTATTACTACTACTGATACTACTTCTAATATTGATACTAACGATACTACTACCACTACTACTAATGATACTACTACTACTACCAGTACTACTACTACTGATACTACTACTACTACTAATACTATTACTACTGATACTACTACTACTACTACTACTACTACTGATACTACTACTACTACTACTACTGATACTAATGATGTTACTACTACTACTACTACTACTGATACTAATGATGCTACTACTACTACTACTACTACTACTACTACTGATACTACTACTACTACTACTACTACTACTACTACTACTACTACTACTACTGATACTACTACTACTACTACTACTACTGATACTACTTTTACTACTGATACTACTGACACTACTCCTACTGCTACCGCTACTACTACTACTACTACATCTACTACTGATACTACTGACACTATTGTCACTACTCCTACTACTACTTTTACTACTACTACTACTACTACTACTACTACTACTTCTACTTCTACTACTACTTCTACTACTACTACTACTACTACTACTGATACTACTACTACTACTACTCCTAACACTACTACAACTACTACTAACACTACTACTGATACTACTACTGCTGCTACTGATACTTCTACTTCTACTACTACTTCTACTACTACTGATACTACTACTACTACTGATACTACTCCTAACACTACTACAACTACTACTAACACTACTACTGATACTACTACTGCTGCTACTGATACTACTACTACTACTACTACTACTACTACTACTACTACTACTAACACTGCACGGCTCACACAGACAGTCAAGGCTGGAAGGTTGAACGCTACTACTGACAGGCTCGCAGAGACAATCTAGACCTGGAGATTCTTCGCATATACAGTCTAGGGGGATGGAAGGGCCTTTAATGCTTCTACTGATGACGGAAGAGAAGAAGGAGGGTGTTGCGGGGAAGACAAAGGAGTCGCTATCCTGCTGTAATCTCATGAATCGGCTGGTGTAATAAGACGAGGATTCAGCAGGAAAGGAGGTAGAAGAAAACTCACCAGTAAATGACGATGTTCTCGAATTTGACGGAGGGGAGGAGGAGATGGAGGAGGAGATGGAGGAGGAGGAGATGGAGGAGGAGGAGATGGAGGAGGAGGAAAAGGAAGAAGTGGAGGTAGAGGAGGGGAATGAGGAGGATGAGGACAGCTGTTGCTTGCAGTCTCCAATTTTTTGAACCCAGCTTTCAGGCCACAAGGTAGCAGGATACACCTGTTTGCAGTCGAAGCCTGTTGAGGAAGAGGAGCTGACGGTGTTGTCCCGTGAGGTGAGGTGACACTCCAACCCCTCCAGGGAACCAGACGCCTTTGGAGACACGGTGAAGCGGAGGTGCGCCACACACTTCAACACACCCTCGTCACTCTGCTTGTAGAACACCACGTCATCCCGGTACTGGTGCAGCTGGAAGAACAAATATAACCAAGTATATAAACACTGGTTAACTGACTGACTGGCAGACTAACTGATTGACTGACTGAGTCCTTTGAACTATCTTTGTATCGTAAGTTTGTAAAGATGGACGCATTGAGCCTCACTCATTGTCACCACCATCACCACCACCACCACCACCACCACCACTAGTCACCACTATTAGTCACCACCAACCTACAACCTGCCAACACCACGAACACGACCTCTACTGTCTGCCACCTTTAAGTATTATCTTTAAAATTTTATGCTATCCACCTGCTGTTACTGCACCACAGCTGCCACCACCACCACCACCACCACCACCACCACCACCACCACCACTTACACCAACACCATCACGACATTATATATATATATATATATAAAAAATGTTCTAAAAATTCACAGGCATATTAGTCTTGCTCTCATATTCACGGCACGGTCACACCCACACTCAGTAGCACTCGCCTCCTTTCTCTTCCTCGTGTTCTCCATAAGGTTCCTGACTTGTAAATGAGCTTGACTTGCTAGCTACAGGTGTGGGCAGGAGGTGTGGGTGGAAGGAGAAAGGGAGGGAAGAACCGAAAGAGTGGATGGAAGAAGGAAGGAAGGAATATTAGAAGGAGAGGAGGCAGAGTCGTGAAGGACGGAAGTGAGGTAAGAAGGGAAGCAGAAGGAAAGTTGGAGATAGGGGAAGAGAAGAAGTGTTGAAAGGAAGAAAGTCAAAGTGGTGAAGTTTGTAAGTGGTTCAGTAAAGAGGGAGATAGAAGGGGCAAGAGAGAGAAAAGGGAAGAGTAAGGGAGGAAAGGAGGCAGGCAGGGAGGGAGGATAGAGGACGGTACATGGTATTCATTAATATTAATAAAAAAATATCAACATATGTATTTTCTCCTTTCACAGGTAATTATGTTTGTAGGTGAATGTGTGGAGTAGGTGACATGGATTACAAATTACCTTCAACACCATGAAACCCAAAAGTGTATTGAGTGGAAAGTGTCAAAGAGAATCAAAGGTGAACGATATTTTTTCTCTATTCACTCTTCTGGCTTTGAAAATGAATTAGGTAACTGTAATGAGCTCTCTCTCTCTCTCTCTCTCTCTCTCTCTCTCTCTCTCTCTCTCTCTCTCTCTCTCTCTCTCTCTCTCTCTCTCTCTCTCTCTCTCTCTCGGCAATTTCTTTCTGAAAAATCATTACTTCACGAGTTATAATAATTCATGGAAATATATATTAACAGGTCGTTGAGGAGAAGAGGAAGAGGAGTAAGAGGAGGAGGAGGAGGAGGAGGAGGAGGAGGAGGAGGAGGAGGAGGAGGAGGAGGAGGAGGAGGAGGAGGAGGAGGAGGGGGGTTTGTGGGTCACTGTGACGGAATTCATGTATATTGATGAAGCAGCTGACGCGTAGTGAATGGTGATTGGAGGAGGAGGAGGAGGAGGAGGAGGAGGAGGAGGAGGAGGAAGGAGAGAGGAAGGAAGAGAAGAAGTAGGAAGAGGAAGAGGAAGAGGAAGAGGAAGGGAGGAGAGGAGGGAGGGTGGAGGTAAATTATACGGTCTAGTAACGGTGCAACGAGTCAATGTGAGCAAGTGCAAGGGTGTTCCAGCTGTCTCTTTCTCTCTCTCTCTCTCTCTCTCTCTCTCTCTCTCTCTCTCTCTCTCTCTCTCTCTCTCTCTCTCTCTCTCTCAGGTGTTACCATCTACTTAATCATAATTTTCCTGAAGCTTGACACATAATTTCTAATCTGAGTAATGGATTATCAGGTTATTTCTACATGTTTTTTATTTATTTATTTATTTATTGTACATACTTTTTTTCTCTCCTTATTTTACTTTCCGTTGTGATTATTTTCCTTCATTTGCATTCTTATTATTACTTTTTTTATTTATTTATTTATTCAATAGCTTCACTTTTTTTTTCATTCTCATTTTCCATTTCAATAATTTTCTTTCTTTATTTTCTTCGTTTTTCGTCTCTTGACTCCTAAATTTTGTTCAAAGTATTTTCTATGGATCCTTTTTTACCAGTTGTTATAAATACCTTTTTAACACAGTACTTTACTTTATGATTAGTTACTTTCAAGGTCGTCATTACTTATACTACACGCCACACTTGTATGTATCTTGCTACTTGATTATACACGATAAACTTTTAAACCGGTTCTGATTCCCTCTTAAGACCTAAACAACACTACGAGATCATTAATGTTGTGAAATTACTCGTGTTAAATGTGCAGTAATAATCAGGCTTTTGTTGTATTCAAGAGTATCATGTTTATTGATTAAATGGTGTTAGTTATCAATGAGATACAAACACTGGTTACTTTGTATTGTTAATGTTTATCAGTAAAATTGTTTAACATTGCTAATAATATAGTTAAGTTCTGATATATCAAAAGGGTTCGTGTTTAAATCGTGTCTTGTCAATAGAGCGAGGCGTTTATCAACCTGTTTATGTTTATGATGATTGATTTACAGAGAAAAAAACATCTTACATTCATAGCTTTGATGTTTTGTGCTATATTCCTTGTCACGCAACGGGAAGTGATCTATTCATTTGATTAATTATATTTCACATTCATTTAACCTTCGATTCAAGCTTTAAACTCTCTTAATGTATGAATGAACTTGACTCACAGTATTTTTGATTTATTTATCAACTATTTTTTTTTTGTACTCGCAGTCAGCAATCACCACGCACCACACGCACCACACCTGCCCCTCCCCCCCCGCCCCCCTCCCCCCCCCCACCACCACCACCAACCGACCACACGACTCTCAAACGCCTGGTACGTGTATTCAACCACCTGGAAGCGAGTGTTGAACTACGTATTTACCTTTACTGAATACCTGTTATGTACCTTGATTGGGGCAGGATCCCAGTGTGGACTCGTCGTGTGTTTCCATTTAGGGGGAACAAACTCACTTCCTCCTCTAGTTATCTTTTTTTTTTCTTTTTCCTTATATATTTTTTTGGATAATCTTTAAGTAATGTACGTTATTTTCTTTCTCTCTTAAACAAAAGAGTCATGGTGGAACAGCTGCAGTCGACATGCAAGAAAATAAAATGTAGATGATAATGCTGTTAACTTTTATAAAAAAAAAAAAAATTATATTGCGTCTTTGCAAGATGTGATGTGGTTGGGTGGAGGTTTACGTTCATGCGCCACAACCTTCGTCACGGTGAGGAGGTAACGAAGACAAGTTCTGCAGTAATGCTTCCTAATTGAAGAGTAAAAAGTGTAACAAGTTTTATTTCTCGATTTTGCGAAGGAAAAGTTGTAGCGGCAGCGATGTTGTTTTGGGGAACGGGGGGAGGGGTCATGGGGAAGGTGAGGGGAGGATGTTGTACAATGATGGATTGCCTGTCGTGTGATGGGGCAGAGAGGACACATCACCCTTGCGCAATGCCATCACTCGAACTAAAGGAATGTTATTGGTTAAACACCTCCTCCTCCTTTACCCTTCAGAATGGTTATGACTGTGGAGTCCTTGCTACTGTCGCCCTATCGTCCTCACCTGAGCGTCAGATGCACATGGTAGGAGTAGGAGAAGCAGGGACAACAGGAGCAGGAAAGATGGCACAGGACGTGTCAGACAGAACGCCCCGGGGGTCCGCGTGGGCTTGAGACGGACCATGACGACGGATGGAGACGCCGCAACGGTTCTGCACTGGATCACCAGCACAAACTAGTGCTGTTGGTCAGTTCGTGTCGGTTATGGTGTGGCCGTGTGTGGCATCGCCTCAGCGAGTGCACCAAGACACCTGTGTTGTGGCCGCAGCCACGTCGAAGGCCACTCACCTGCCTGGCAGCCACATGGCTGATTATTGCACTACATTTGTCACCAGGGAGTGAAGGAACATTGGCCGCGCCCTTTACAGACCCTTGCCTTCACGCACGGCTTCACACCTACAGCAGGAGGTAAATGGTGTCCAGCTACACGGCAGCAGAGGAGGACCTCTTGCAAGATGCGACTCTGAAGACACTTGGCAACTAATTTTTTGACACCTGTGTCTATTCCCCTGCGAATTAAGGCACTGTGGGTAGTCACACAGCACAATTTTTTTTTACATTATCTAACTACCTTTTTCAGGTGAGCCTAGAAGATCCAGATATTTCAAGAGCAGTGCATCGCAGCACGGCACCATTAAAACTTCAGTTGCAGAAATGAAACCTATAAAATGCAGCTTTCGTAGGGACGAGCCTGGAGTCCTCCTTTACGTAACACACTTCTTGAAGAATAATTGAAAAATGATCGCTAAGCATTCCTTCTCTTCTTCCTCTCCCTTCAACACACACAGTTGAACTCTTGCGACGCCTTACTGACCCGCGTTGGAATGTCCAGCAAGTACCTGCATAATGTTAATATTCATACACGTGCGACACACCCATCTCTTGACACACATAAGTCACCCCCACTCAGGACGCCCCGCTGACCTTGTCCCACACTGACGCCGCCACGCAGACCGGCGTACAAAACCACCAACGCTCCTGAAGGGAAAGCAACGAACGAACATCACCTGCATGACTCAGGGTTTGGCAGCCTTCAACCATGTGAAGAAGACAAGGAAGGAGAACAACGAGAACACAACAACAACAACAACAACAACAACAACAACGGGAAAATATGACGCACTTGATAACATATGATTATAATAATAATAATAATAATAATAATAATAATAATAGCAATATTAATAGCAATATTAATAATAGTAATAATAATTATGATAATTATAGCAAAAATAGTAATGGTAACAAAGAACTCACAAACAATTTATTATTCAAGCAGCAGCAGCAGCAGCAGATGTAACAGCAGGTGTGCCTCACCTCAAACAGGCAAATGATACCCGCAAACCACATGGACAAAACAAAAAAATAACTGATAATGTATTCATAAATTATACAAGAAAATCAGACATGACTTTCAAACAACAAACAAAAAATTACATTACTTTCAAAACCACACATACTCAAAGAAAGTTTTACGTACATCAAATATAAAATTAAGTTAATAAAAATTTTTTTTTAAATCCTGATCCTCTACAGTAACAGATAATAACTTGGGTATTAACTTCTCCTTCTCTACTTCCCTCCTTTCCTTTTCTCTATTTCTCCTTTCCCTTTTTTTCCTTGATTTTGTTATTTTCTTTCATATTTCCTTTCATCTCTTCTTTCCTTTCATTCTTCATCCTTCCTTCCATCAATTCCTTATCTCCATTCTTACTTTAATCTATTTATTCTCTATTTCTTCTCCTTCATTCCTTCATTTACTTCTCCTCCTCCATTCCTTTTCCCCTCTTCCCTTCCTCCTTTATTTATATTCCTCCTTCTTTCTTTTTATCTATTCCTTATATCCATTCATCCTTCATTCTCTTCTTTTTCTTCATTTCTCTTCTCTTCTTTCTTCCTTGCATTCCCTCTGTCCCTCCTCTTTCCTTCCCTCATTTTCTTGACTCCATTCCTTGTTATTTCTCCCCTCTTTCGTTATTTCCATTCCTTTTTCCTCCTTCACTTAATCCCCTCCTCTCTCCCTCCCCTCTATTCCTCCTCCTTTTTCACCACCCTCCATTTCTCCCTCCTTCCCTCCGTTTCCTTTCTCTCTATTATTCCCACACTTCTTTCCTTCCTTTCCTTATGTTCATCACTTTCCCTTTTCTCTCCTATTCTTCCTTCAAAAAGTCATGTATATCAGTAAACTACATTTCCTTCTTTTTTTTCCCTGCCGTCCCTCCCTCCTTTCCTCCCTGCCGTCCCTCCCTCCTTTCCTCCCTACGTCGTTCCCTCCCGCCAGCTGCAGTCTTCACTTCTATCCCATTCATTAAGCCGCAATCAAAGGCTTTTTTCTGAACTGAGTGTTTGGGGAAGAAATTCATGACATGGTGTGGTCGTGGTGTGTGCATATGGCGGTGGGGTTGAAAGGGGGGGAGGGGTATTTGAGGGTGGTTTGCGTGGGTGAGTAGGTGTTGGTGTGAGTCTCTCTTTCTTTTTCTCTCTCTGTCACCATTGCCTTCACAACTGTCGCCTCGTTCACGTATACAAGAACAGTTCATATTTATCTTTTTAGAAACTTAATCCAATTTTATACTTATATAACCACTATGCTTCTGTTTGGGTTTGTTTCATTTGACTTTATCTTCATCATTTATCTACTGACAAATTGAAAGAAAAGTAATTAGTATTTAAAGCTCCAACTAGGTGAGGAAGGCCAGTTGTAAGAAGGAAGGATAGGGTAAAGAACTACATGCATGACAGAGGTGCTGATAAAGGGGGAAGGATTGAAAATGTAAGGAAAGAGTGTATAGATAGGGATATGTAGAGGCTCTTCTGCCGTGGCCATCACCTTGGGGGGCGTTTGTAGAAGGAACAAGGCGTCAGAAACTATAACTATAAAAAATAATAAGAACTTGTTTTTAAATGAGCTTCACACAAATTTATTTGAATGAATCTTTCCATTATACAATCAGTTAATACCTTCTCTATTTATATAATTCAACTAATAAGCATTCGCATGCAAACGCCTATAGATAAAGGTTATAGATAAACCGGAAAAATAGCCAAAATTCAATATGTTATCATTATTTTTTCGTTTTGGTTTGTGTTAAAAATCTAGCTAATTTGATCGATGCCTAAATGGTTATGTGAGAAAATTGATTCAAAAATTTAACTAACGTAGTGGTGTGGGCGGGACTTGGGGTTCTGGATTGGTTTGCGTGAGGAAGACTGACACGTTATACAAAGGCAAAGAAACGTATTCATCACGAGTCTAAAGATCACATAAGACTCACACCTGTTGAGGTCACACCCACACCCACACACACACACACACACACACACACACACACACACACACACACACACACACACACACACACATTAACAAACTTTTCATCTAATTGTGACCTACAAAACGAAAGATGTGTCTAATATACAAAAAATTCCAGTTTCTCTGTTGCGAAAGTTAATATAAAAGTGTCGCATGAAAAGATATCTGTAATTTGAAGGAGCAAAACACCAAGTGAATAAAAACACCTGTGAAGGTAATGATTTCAGTGTCATTAAAGTAATAACAAGATCCACTTATTCATCATACACTTTTTTTCTGGACCAACTTACCTTATCATCATAATTAGAATTATTATTATTATTACTATTATCATAATACTGATAATGACAATAATGATGATACAGATAATAATAATAATAACAATAATAATGATAATAATGACTAATATTGATAATAATAATGATAATAATAATAATAATAATAATAATAATGATAGTAGTGCAAGTATAATTATTATTATTATTATTATTATTATTATTATTATTATCATTACTAGTAGTAGTAGAAGTTGTAGTAGTAGTAGTAGTAGTAGTAGTAGTAGTAGTAGTAGTAGTAGTAGTAGTAGTAGTAGTAGTAGTAGTAGGAGCAGTAGCAGCAGTAAGTAAAAGTAGTAGAACTAGAAGTGGAAATATTACCTAAAATTATAAGTATTGGTAGTGGCAGTACATAGTAACGGTGGTGTTGTATGATGTAATATATTGAATAAATTGCATGAGTTTTAAATATTTGACTTCCTGCTTCTCCTTTCTCCATTCACCTTTCTCCGCCTACAGCACTACTCCCTCCCTCCCTCCCTCCCTCCCTCCCTCCCTCCCATCTATCCCTCCCTTGCGCTTTCGCCTCAAATATTCTCTCTCTCTCTCTCTCTCTCTCTCTCTCTCTCTCTCTCTCTCTCTCTCTCTCTCTCTCTCTCTCTCTCTCTCTCTCTCTCTCTCTCTCTCTCTCTCTCTCAGGGCTCCAATGCTTTCGAATATTAATCGTGTTTCTTTCACACCAGATAATTTCATTGTGTCTGGAAATAAACTTAATTATCGATAAATGCTTGTGCCTTTGTGTGTGTGTGTGTGTGTGTGTGTGTGTGTGTGTGTGTGTGTGTGTGTGTGTGTGTGTGTGTGTGTGTGTGTGTGTGTGTGTGTGTGTGTGTGTGTGTGTGTGTGTGTGTGTGTGTGTGTGTGTGTGTGTTTGCTATTCTGATTTCTCCTCGCTTTTATTAGTCAGAGAAAGAGAGAAAGAAAGAGAAAAAAGTAAGAAAAAGAGAGAGAGAGAGAGAGAGAGAGAGAGAGAGAGAGAGAGAGAGAGAGAGAGAGAGAGAGAGAGAGAGAGAGAGAGAGAGAGAGAGAGAGAGAGAGAGAGAGAGAGAGAGAGAGAGAGAGAGAGAGAGAGAGAGAGACAGACAGATATATTAACACATTTCCTTTAAAAAGAATATAGGTTTTCAATTCTACAGAAACTATTTAAAACAAAAATTAATGAGCAAATGAAATAAATAATTAAATAACGATTAAAAAATGAGAAAAAAAAACCATAACATTAAAAAAAAAACAAGAATAAATATGAACAACAAAAAAAGTGAACAACCTTATTTAGTTTTCATTTTTTTTTCTGCTTGTTTACATTTGAATAAGAATAGGAAGACTAGAAGGAAACAACACCTTCATTACCCATTACTTTCTTTCTTTGCTTTCTTTTTACATTCTCAATCAAGAGACAAGACGACAGGAGGAGGAGGAGGAAGAGGAGGAGGAGAAAGAAGAGGATAAAGAAGAAGAGGAGGAGGAGGAGGAGGAGGAGGAGGAGGAGGAATAATAAGGACCTTTCATTTTAGTTTCTCATTTTCCTCCTTCCTTTCTTATCCACTTTCTTCTATTTTCTTCCTCTTCCTATCTTTCGTTTTTTTTTCTTCTAAATTTTACATCTTTTCCCTCTTTTTTTTAGTTTTTCTTACACTTTCCACTCCATCCTTGCATCTTCCTCCCCCCCCTCCCCAGTGTCACCCCAGAAGCAGCGTGTCACCCCAGGAGCACCCCATCTTGACCCCAACTCTCTCCTCAAAAGAACTCAAGAATTTATTAATGATGTGGAAGTGTCCCTCCCTCCCTCCCTCCTTCCCTCCATTTCTCTGTCCCTCCCTCCCTTTCTCCGTCCCTTTCTTCCGATCTCTCTCTCTCTCTCTCTCTCTCTCTCTCTCTCTCTCTCTCTCTCTCTCTCTCTCTCTCTCTCTCTCTCTCTCTCTCTCTCTCTCTCTCTCTCTCTCTCTCTCTCAAATCACCTTTTCAGTCTTTGCCACAATTATTAATATATTCGTAATGACACAAGGAGGAACAAAAGACTAATATATAAGACACTTTCCAACACATACATTGGAGCAGACAGCCTGAAGCCTCTCCTAAATGATGCAGAAAAGCTTCAGAGTGCACTGGAGTGTCGTATTAACTATTGAAGGAAGCATTCAAGTGGGCAGTGATGGAGGCTTGTCGTGAGGGAGCGAGGAAGGGCAAGGAGTAAGGAAGGGAGGGAGTGTAGGTGGAAGGGAGGGAATGTAGGTGGGAGGGAGTGGGATGTGAGAGAACGAGGGAGGATGCAAAGGGATGTTTAGAGGACAGATCTTCACTTTAAAATTGCTTTGAATCTTTTTGGCGTGAATATGATTCGTATGTGTGTGTGTGTGTGTGTGTGTGTGTGTGTGTGTGTGTGTGTGTGTGTGTGTGTGTGTGTGTGTGTGTGTGTGTGTGTGTGTGTGTGTGTGTATGTGTGTTGGCTTCACTATCCCTGTCCTAAGGTTCAAAAGGACTTAGCAAACACCAACACACGAATCAATTGTAGTAATAGAGACCATCTACTTTCACTCTAAATCTCTCAATAGAATTATACCATCACCAATAACTTATAAGACTTAACATTACCAGTGAAAGTCATTCTTAACCCTAACACTCATCCTCTCAACACAGATACCAAACTTAATGAATATCTTATTAATAGAATTGAATCTTCAGCTCGCACACTTATGGCAAGATGATTTTCTCACCACAATTACCTGCCACCACAAAGCCATCGGAGAATCAAGGTAACATCCGCCTCTCTCCCACTAACCACCACCTGTTCATTGCCTCTTCCAGGTAAGAAGAGCCATCATGGGAGAAAACCTTATAGAACCAGCCACACAAAACGATCCAAGCCTATCCAACCATCCTACACGACACAATACACGATGTCCAGCCACTTGTTACTGTTAAATCACGTTATCATCCTGGTCAATAACAGTAATGATCCGTTTAATAGAGGGATTGGCGCGGGAAGCAGGTTGACGCCCCACACACACTGCTTCTCACAGTCATCTTAGGAATCACATGAGAAGATATTCAGATCAAGTTCAGGATTGATGTTATTATGAATGATGAGTGTTTGATTGATGTTGTTAATGATGAAAGTTACAAGAGGGGATGTTAACCTCGATAGGGTATTTAGAGGAAAAGTAATTATGCTGTTATTACTACTACATTAATTACTACTACTACTACTACTACTACTACTACTACTACATAATAATAATAATAATAATAATAATAATAATAACAACAACAACAACAATAATAACTAATAATAATAGGATCCATAAGCGAATATATGTATAAAAAATATTGATAAGATTATAAAAAAAAATCACAAGATAAGAGTTAAAAAAATGCAGGAGGAGGAGAAGGAGGAAGAGGAAGAGAAGGTGGAGGAAGAGAAGGAAGAGGAGGAGGAGGAGGAGGAGGAGGACAAAAGGAGGAACACAAGCGAAAGGAAGGACGTAATGGAGAAAGAAAGGTTTGGGGGGAGTACTGGAGGAGGAATGGCTTGGAGGAGGGAAACGGAGGGAGGGATGGAGAGAAAGGGGGGACATGGAGAGAAGGGGGGTATCTACGTCACCACTGTGGACTATAACAGGATCCAAAGGAGAGAAACCTTAGAAAGTTTTCTCTTCATATTGACGGCTGGGTATGAGAGAGAGAGAGAGAGAGAGAGAGAGAGAGAGAGAGAGAGAGAGAGAGAGAGAGAGAGAGAGAGAGAGAGAGAGAGAGAGAGAGAGAGAGAGAGAGAGAGAGAGAGAGAGAGAGAGAGAGAGAGAGAGAGAGAGAGAGAGAGAGAGAGAGAGAGAGAATAACACAATTAAGGAAAATACAAAATAAAAAGTATGACATAAAAAACTGAAATGATAAAGAGAGAAAATAGGAAAATTTAGGACAATGAAAATAGAAAGTATGACAGATAAGGAAATGAAATGAGAGAGAGAGAGAGAGAGAGAGAGAGAGAGAGAGAGAGAGAGAGAGAGAGAGAGAGAGAGAGAGAGAGAGAGAGAGAGAGAGAGAGAGAGAGAGAGAGAGAGAGAGAGAGAGAGAAACAGTTCTTTCCAACCTGATGCAGACGTACGTGACTGAAAGTGCCGGAACGTGGCTTTCAAATATTGGAATTACGCGGAAATGTTGACGTGGAAGAAACGAAGAACAAAAAGATAAAACTAATTGATAGAAGAAGATATAGAGCGGAAAAAAGACTTAAAGAAAACCAAAGAAAGAAAGAGAAAGCAAGGTAAGAAAGGAAAAAGAAAGAAGACAACATTACTTATTACGAAATTGTTAGGATAGAGAAAGAAAGAAGGAAGAAAGAAAACCTCAGGTAAATGAAGACAGACTCGAGGAATGAGAGGAGAATACAAAGCGAGAGAAAAGAGAGAGAGAAAAAAAGGGAAAAATATGAGGCGAAAGTGATGAGGAGAAAGATAATAAAATGACGCCATTCAATCCATGTAGCGACCTTACCTTTCACACACACACACACACACACGCGACACAGACACAGACACAGACACAGACACAGACACACACACAGACACAGCACACACACACACACACGTCATACTAAATAAACAAAAGCAGAGTAAAGCAAAGTTCTTCATAGTGTCTGTGTGGTTTTGCATTGTCATCCCTTAGTCAAAAAACATTTATTAAGATTATTAAAAGCAATTCCTCATATACTTCGTTAAGATATTTTTTTCAGATTCATGTTTGGTTTCTCTATATATTTACATCATTCATTTTTTACATGTTTACTTATATACATTGTTATCTTATGTTGCTATTCACCTTTCAGAGCATGAGCAGTTATAACACAAACCAACACTTCCTGGTTATGCACTAATTCTCCTTCCTTCTAACTAGAGACAAGCTGCTGTAACTTTCCTTTTTTCATCGTCTCTCTCTCACACCAACAAAAGTGGCTCCATTACCACGCCTAAAACTCAAATATGTTCCAGTTTTCACATTTTCTTCATGGAATTTACTAACAATAGAGTATATATAGGAGTGACATTTATTTAATAGGTTTTTTTATCCCTCCCATTGACCTGAAAGCCCTCTACGCCTTTCTCCCATTAAAAGAAAAAGAGTAAGTCAGAGAGAGAGAGAGAGGATAAAAAAGACAGAAAAAAAGGAAAAGTATAACAGAGTATAAGAGTGATTACAATAAGAATATATTACACCACTTTCTCAGGCGGACGGCGAATACCTAAGCTTCTATTGTCTTGCAAAGGAAGGCGGGAGGGAGGGAGGGATGTGAAGAAAGAAGGGAGGGAGGGATGGAGGGATAGAGAGATGGAGGGAAGAAAGGAGGGATGCGGTATAGGGGAGGAGGGTTAAGTAGGGCCAAAGAACGAAGAGGAGGAGGAAGAGGAGGAGGAGGAGGAGGTACATGGAGAGAAGGTCCGGGGTCGTGGGGAGAGAAAGTTTAGGAGGAGGAAAAAGGAGGAGGAGGAGGAGGTAATGTGTTGTCATGGTTGGTGAGGAGTGTGCGGCGGGCAAGCTTACCTTTATGGAATGAGAGAGAAAGGGAGAGAGAGAAAGGGAGAGAGAGAGAGAGAGAGAGAGAGAGAGAGAGAGAGAGAGAGAGAGAGAGAGAGAGAGAGAGAGAGAGAGAGAGAGAGAGAGAGAGAGAGAGAGAGAGAGAGAGAGAGAGATGAATGCATGAATAAAGAAAGTGTTACTAAACATATCACCACCGACACCACTACCATCAACATCATCATCAAAACAACAACAACAACAACAACAACAACAACAACAACTAAACCAGCAGCAGTAAAATAACAAAAAAATAATATATATAATAGAAAATGATAAATAACAAACAATAATAATGATAAATATAATGCTAGTGATAATGATAATAACAATAATAACAATAATAACAAAATTAATAATAGAAGTCAAAAAATCTACTGACCAGAAGAAAAAAAAAAATTGAAAACTAGAAAACACACTAAACAAAAAAAGAAAAAAAAAATGAAAATACAAAAATTGAAACAAAATTAATTAAAAACTCATTTTGGTGGAAATTTTTTTATGGTTCAAAACTTAACATTATGATTTTGATATCCGGATGTTGGCGTCTCAGGTACCTTTCTCTCCAAGAACTCAGGTACTCCTCCTCCTCCTCCTCCTCCTCCTCCTCCTCCTCCCTCCCTCCTCCCCCCTACCTCCTGCTCCTCCACTCTCCCACCCCCAACGTCTATCCTTTCTCCACCTTCTCTGTTCATTCCTACCCGGATACGCCGCCCTCACCTTTCTCTCTCTCTCTCTCTCTCTCTCTCTCTCTCTCTCTCTCTCTCTCTCTCTCTCTCTCTCTCTCTCTCTCTCTCTCTCTCTCTCTCTACTAAAGTTACTACGACCATAATAGCAAAGACTACTACTACTACTACGAATAATAATAATAATAATAATGATAATGATAGTAATGATGATAATAATAGTAATAATAATAATAATAATAATAATAATAATAATAAATAATAAAAATGAGATAATAATAATAATAATAATAATAATAATAATAATAATAATAATAATAATAATAATAATAATAATAATGCTAACAATAATAATACACAAAGACACTGGTGATCCATATAAACAGTGTAGCATCTCTGTGTGACAAAACCCTTAACACACACACACACACACACACACACACACACACACACACACACACACACACACACACACACACACACACACACACACACACACACCAGGACGAAAATGAAACTCCAGTAGTGAAAGCAGAAGGTTACTAAAGTACTAACAAAGCTGGGATATGGAGCAGAAAAAGGAGAGAGAAGGAGGAGGCGAGAGGAGGAGAGACACAAGAAGAGGAAGAAGAGGAACATGTAAAAGACGTAATGGCTGTAGAGGAGAATGAGAAGGTGGAGGAAGAAGATTACAAATGACTACAAAGGATAGCAAACATACATAGGAGTCCTTTGTTAAGCTGTTCCATCTATCCACTCAACCCTATTTGCATGTGAATGAGATAGGATAGTTAAGTTGAAGGCTCCTCCCCACCCACCCACCCACCCACCCATTCTTTCACTCATACCTGCCTGAAAAAAATTTGTATTGAAAAAGAATGCATTAAATTTTATAGGACAGTTGTAAGTAATATAATACAGGAGGAGGAGGAGGAGGAGGAGGAGGAGGAGGAGGAGGAGGAGGAGGAGGAGGAATGAAAAGAAATCAGAGGCAATCCAGAAATAAACTTCTGGTTTTCCAATGAACCGGAATAAATAAATAAAAATAATCCAGAAAAATAAAAGTTTAGACACGACAAACCGAGAAAAAAATGGTACGTGCCATTACGACAACTATGTGTGTGTGTGTGTGAGAGAGAGAGAGAGAGAGAGAGAGAGAGAGAGAGAGAGAGAGAGAGAGAGAGAGAGAGAGAGAGAGAGAGAGAGAGAGAGAGAGAGAGAGAGAGCAGTGACCCCGATACGTCATCCCTGGCTCACTACAATCACCACAACATCGTCTTAACGAGGTCGAGGGGCGTAAAGAACTCCTCCAATTTTCCTCCACCGCCCCCCTTTTTCCTCCATCTTTTCTTCTATTTCCTCAGCCTTCCCTCCATCATTAGTAGACTTTTCTCCAACCTGTCAATCTTTCCTTTATCTTCTCTCCATCTCCCATTTACGTCTCTTCCACCTTCCTCCCTTCCTTCAGCTTTCTCCGTGTCGTACTCCTGTGTGCGTATGTGTGTGTAAGTGCCGCGCGTGTGTGTGTACTGAGGTCATGTGCACACGATAAAGCTGTGTGTATCTGTGTACACACGGATGTAGACATGCATTGTAGATTCACCTGTTCACTACTACTGTTGTTGTTGTTATTGTTATTGTTATTTTTGTTAACATTATTTTTATTATTATTATTATTATTATTATTATTATTGTTATTGTTTACTGCTGGTACTGCTACTACTACTACTACTACTACTACTACTACTACTACTACTACTACTACTACTACTACTACTACTACTACTACTACTCATACTGCTGCTGCTACCAGAAAAAAAACCAACATGAAATTAACCTAAATATTGAGACAAACATTCGTTCAAACATTTCACAGCATCAGTACAAGGTAGAAAACTCCCATTAAAACCAAAACTTACATGAGAGAAAATCAATGACCTGAATACATAGAGTCGCTTCCCTATATCCAAATAGATCTAAGGAGAAAAAAAAGGAACTTGTTTGGCATATCCGAGGGTCGTAAATAGCAATGTTCCCTGTGTTCTATTCCCTATATTCCACATTCATCTCAGTCACGTCTAGAACTCCTACAAGCCATCCATATTTCCTCCTTCGTATATAACAGCAGTGAATATCATTAGAACATTCATGATGCGAGACGGAACTCTGGGAATTTCAACTCCTCACACAAACCAAGACTTAAGTTTATACCTCCGGGAGTCACCTGCTCTCTATACACACATCACGTTATTTTGCGGTTGCGTGGGACACCATGGTAAAAGTAAAGGGTCGTACGCCATGCCACAATCCTAAACTTCGATTCCTTAGCACTTCAATTCGCTATTGGTAAAGATTCATTGCTTAGAGGCAGCCATTAGGAATATTTGGGTTACTGCGGTTTACCTTTCCTAATTTATCGCAGGTGTGTAAATGATGGTCCGTACGCTCTGTCGCTTGTCTCGTCTCCTTCTGTTCGTCTCTTCTGCTCTTGAGGCGTAAAGTTGTTATATATTTGAACACAGCCATGAGTGACATCCGGGTTACCACAGTTTACCTTTCTTAGTTTTCTCCGCGTGTTTGTAGAATGATTGAAACTTACTCCTCCGTCCACCAAATGTCACGTTGCATGGCGGTGAGTTGATAAAATGGTAAAAAAAAAAATCCTAAAGGCAGCAGATGATATTGTTAAAGCAGTGATACTATTCTTTTTGGTCTCTAGTCACCCACGTCGAGTAACGGTAAAAAAGATAAGACATTACAACAGAATCTAAGTCAAATCCTGGTTTCTACCCTTAGCGGGGCAGCAACGGCGGAAATACTTCAAGGGAAAACAACGTATACACGAAGAAAAAGAATGATGCATAATTCGCCAAATTCCTTAAATGTTTCTGCCTTGACTTTCTCACCATCAGCTCCTTCGGTCCAGCGTCGAGTCTTATGAACGAACCCATACACCCCCTGGACCCTCCCTCCCTTTCTCCATCTCCTCCTCTTCTCCACTACTACGAGAAGCCCAATGCCAAGCCCGACGCTCATTGGCTCTGGCGTATAATAACTGGTCGGAGACGCCTTCCTATTGGCCACCCACTGACCCAGATGGCACGGGTGGGTGTGTAGGTAAGGAGGAGGAGGAGGAGGAGGAGGAAGTAGAGGGGGAAGGGGAGGGAAGAACAGAAGCAGCGCCCAAAGGT
>JAPQNM010000039.1:403137-415637 GCA_029783475.1 Metacarcinus magister
ACTATAGCAGGTTTCCTCATAAAAGCTGTCTTGAATAAGGATTTTTTTCTTCCTTGACCACTACCACCACCACCACCACAGCTGCCCACACCATCAACCTACACACTCATATCTAACCTTTGATAAAATAGTTGGTAGATAAAGACAACCTACCCAGAGACACGTAATTAATCATGACGGAGTTACAATACTTTACCTTCCATAGTCTTGCATTGGCATACTTAATTATCGACCAACGTGGCTGAGCGCTGTCTGACCCCGACATCAATGCGAGAAGAATATCAACCTAATTAAAAAAAAGAGTCAGATATGTAAAGAAATAGTAGGAAAGATAATTGAATACTTAACAAGACGTGGAAATACCCCCCAAAAAAAAATAACAACGAACATGAATAGAAATTAATTGCAAAGGAGAACATGCAAAATAGACAACAAACACAGCGTAGGATGTAAAATAACAAGAAGAATGCACCGCTCTAACGCCTCCCTCTCTCTCTTTCTTCCCTGCAGAGAATGCTCGTGGCTTTGGTGGGTGTGTTGGCGTGCATTGCCTCCGTGGCGTCCCAGGAGCCGCCTCAGGGACCATGGCAGTCACTCACTCCCCCCATCAGGCCCTTCGAACAGGCCCCAACTTATCACAAGGACGAGGTGGCACTCAGCGACGAGGAGGAGTTCCTAGTCTCACACATTCCCTTCAAACTTCCCTTCAAAATGACTAAGAAGCAAACTGCAGTGGCAATGAAGCTGATGAAGGAAGCTGTGAAGCCAGTGATCAAGAGCAAGACCCTCCAAGACAGTGTAGCCTACGTGGACGACCTCATCAGCTACTTCGTCGACGATAGGGACAGCCAGATGTACTTGACCCTCGTCCTTGACTTCATGCAAGACGTGCACGAGGGCAAGCAGTCTGAGCGTGTGGACAAGATCGTGCGAGGCCTCATCAACGACAACAGCGACGAGGTGAGAACAAGCGACGGACAGAAATGGACTCAAAGATAGATGGATGGTTATGGTTGAATAGATAGATGGAGGAATACATACAACTAGTTAAGAAGATAGATGATTATATATAAACATTAAAAAAAAAGATAGATAGAGAACTACCTTCCTTATCCCTACACGACACACCTTTCATGCACCTCCACACACCACCATCCATCCCATGTCCACTCCAACTCTAACTCCTCCCTTCCCCTACAGGTTACCGCTCGTACCCTCGATGACGTCTGGAGCTACGTGACTGTCCCCGCCAACCATTACATCAGGAGCTACTTCGTCCAGCCTATCAGCAGCGCCGTCAGCACTTTCGCCGAGAGAGTTGGAAGCTGGATGGGTAACGACCGTCAGCCCTACGGATCCGGCCCCTACGCTGAACCCTACGGCAGGTGAGAGAGAGAGAGAGAGAGAGAGAGAGAGAGAGAGAGAGAGAGAGAGAGAGAGAGAGAGAGAGAGAGAGAGAGAGAGAGAGAGAGAGAGAGAGTACAAATAACTAGACCCCCACCCATCACTCACATCACCCCTTCACCATCCCATCAGCTGGAGCAAAACTGCCACCAACTACGCCCGCCGACTCTCCCACTGGACCAGACAAGCCCGACACAGCCTCGCTTATGCCGCTGACGTCATCGAAGCCCAAGATCATGCCCATGACTCCTATGATTCCCTTAACACCAATGAAGCTTCAGTCCAGGTAGGTTCAAATACTTAGGTAATATTCAAGGAAAGGTAAAATGCAAACAGCGACGAGGAACACACAGGTTGTCAATGTTTTGGTTTTATGTTTTTCATTTTGTTACGACATGGATGTGTGTGTGTGTGTGTGTGTGTGTGTGTGTGTGTGTGTGTGTGTGTGTGTGTGTGTGTGTGTGTGTGTGTGTGTGTGTGTTTGATTACGTTCCTTTCCACTGTTAGAAGTGAATATATAAAATGGATTCTGACATTCCAGTGTGTGTGTGTGTGTGTGTGTGTGTGTGTGTGTGTGTGTGTGTGTGTGTGTGTGTGTGTGTGTGTGCGCGTGGGTGTATGTGTGTGTAGTTTGGCGTCGGGTGGCCGTCACGCCCCTTGGTCCAGCATCAAGCTGTGGACAGCCCCAGAGATTGACTTGTGTTGGACTGTGTGTGTACCTGCCACTTTCCTCCTTTTCCTCCCTCGTCCGCCTCCCACTCCCTCCATTTCCATCCGGCATCAAAGCCGCAGCCCTTCCCCTGGTCCCAGGCTGTCACAGGGTCCGAGAAACTACCACGCATTGGGCAAGTTCCCGTTGTGTCAGGTGTTGTACGTGTCCTTCTGGATGTTGATCACGTATTTGTTATCATGTGTGTGTGTGTGTGTGTGTGTGTGTGTGTGTGTGTGTGTGTTTTGTGTTTTTTTTGCGTAACCTGTAGTAATCACTGTGTGTCTCCTTGTTTCTGTGTTGCATGTGTTACCTCTGCGCTACACACACAAGGCTTGCACCACTGTAGTGCACATTGGTTCATATTTATCTTCTAATACTTTAATGAAAAAAAAAGAAAGCCATATATTCAGTCAAACTCTATAATGCATTCACTCGAAAAAATCTAACCATACACATATATTTCATCAAATGTAAAATACTGTAAACTTTTTTCGAGAGTTTCTTTATTACATCTGAATTATTGTATACTTCACCGCAGCCACAAAGTATTATTAAACATTTTTCTCATTATTTCCTCTACAGTAACTTCGACGCCGAGCACCATGACGGACGCTCCCAAGCTCACCCTCCCAACCCCCCCCTAGGACAACTGCACCCTCAGGAACCGTAGTATTTTGCTCTTCGGGGGCTGCTGGCGGCCTCCCCTCACTCAGCCCACCACCACCACCACCACCACCACCTCCACCGCCTCCCCTTCCCACCCAATAACACAGAACACTCCACGTCTCCGCCTCACTCTTCACTACTGACGAAGACGCAGCCGGAGACAAGAGTTCACTAAGCGTCGTCTTTGTGTTACGTCGAAGTATTTATTATCTTGGCTGCAAGTTGTGTGTAGTTGTCGTGTCCTGTACGGTGTTGCTCTTGTGTTTTTTATATAGTGTGTGTGTGTGTGTGTGTGTGTGTGTGTGTGTGTGTGTGTGTGTGTGTGTGTGTGTGTGTGTGTGTGTTTCTGTTGGGTGTGGATGTTCATTTCTCTCAACTCAGGCTGCCTACGTGAGCTGTTTGTTTGTTTGTGTGTGTACGTATGTGTGTGTGTTTGTTTGTTTGTGTTGGTGGTTGCTTGTTTGCTCTGTAGTTGTTGATTGTTTATGTTGTTGCTGGTTGTACTTGTGTTACACATTTTCATCTCCCTCGCTGGCGACTCTCAATGTCTGTGTGTTTGTGTGTTTCTGTGTGTTTGTGTGTGTGTGTGTTAATGTTCGTCTGTATCATAAACATTGATTTTTTCATGTCATCTCAATTGTATTTTTAATTGCCCTTCCTTAACATGCGCATCAGCTACCTCTCTTGTCTAAGCAATGAAAAAAACTAAAGAAAATCAATTACGAATCAGACTAAAATGAAAAAAAAACAATATCAATCACTGAAAGCCTAAAAGAATATATATATTTTTTCAATCTACTCGTACTCCCTCATGACGTCCTTTCCTTATTTCTTTTTTTACTTGTTTGTTTTGCGAGTTCATCAAAAAGGTATTCGTCAGTTAATAGAGACCACTGATAAACGGGACAGGTGCGTGGAATGGACGGAGGATCTGGCGCGAGTGTCTCATCCTGGTGTTGACATAAGACTAATCTGCTAAAAGGTCTGACACAAAGCTAGATTACGAGGCAACGGACAACACATCCCGCCACACTATGACCTAACGCAGGAAAACAGAAAAAAAATTGAAAGGTTTTGATATTTTTCAGAAACTTGATTAACCTTTTACTCCTGTGGCTTGTGAAAAAAGTTATGGCTGTGTGAAATGTGTTATAACTTTGACTAGATATTTCTTCGCTCCTTGGCGCCGTTGGTTCATCTCTTCGTCTTTTCCAGCGAGTGTTGAGGTTAACTTTCCGAATCCTTTTTCATATGAATGCTCGTTTTTATTTATTTATTATTTTTTTTTACTACACAGACCCATGAATCCATTTTACTTATATAGAAAAAATAGCGAAGCAGTTTTCATTTTTTTTTTCTTATCTCCATCTATAGCTTACCAATTGTCGAAAAAAAATAATTGACTTCAAACATCAACACATAGACACGAACCAGTCCATGATTCTTACTTAGTTTGAGTAGAAGGATAACTTTCTAAATGCAAACCTTTACGTTCAATGTATACGGCGATTCTTATACACATACGTTGAGAAGTGATTGTTTTCCACCATCACAAATAAAGTCATAATATTCTACTAGTTAGAAGTAAACACCTTTCCTACTAATACGTTCAATATTAGCGGAAGAAGTTGATATAAGGAGTACGATGCCTATACGTTTTGTCGGTATCCTAAGCTGTTTCTTGCGATGCGATTTTGTTTCTCTCGCGCACAATAGCCTTGACAGCGAATATAAATGACGTGTGTTTCCTTGTTTTGTGACCGGGTGAGTTTTGCTGAATTGTTAAGCTGGTTATGTAATGTTCTGTTATGATTGTGTTGCGTAGTGCGTTGCGTTGCGTTGCGTTGTGTTGCCATTTCTCCTGTGTAGCTACATAAGTAAGGGTCATTTTCTAATCAATGGGTCGCGGTTTTTCAATAAAGTAGCCTATTTTGGTATTCCGTTTTGTGTTGTTTCACGTGACATTAAATCAACCGACCTTTATGCTATATACAAAAAAAAAATATATATATATATAAGGATAATAACAATAATGATAACAATAATTATGTCCTACACGTACTTAACAATTCATTAACATTCGAGAGAGAGAGAGAGAGAGAGAGAGAGAGAGAGAGAGAGAGAGAGAGAGAGAGAGAGAGAGAGAGAGAGAGAGAGAGAGAGAGAGAGAGAGAAAATCAAATCTCATATCCACACGTTGCTATTTTATGGAATGGAAATAGAGAGAGGGAGAGAAAGATGTATAGCATAGAGGAAGGGATAGATAGGATAGGAACGTAGGGAAGGAGAGGAGCGAAGGATCAAACGAGTTCATTTTCCGTCCCTGGTTCCTTCCTTCCTTCCTTAACCCCTAAACACACACCACAATCAACTGAACACTCACCACTACAGTTGTCCTCAGTTATCACGTTTTTCCTTCTCCTCTTTGTCCATCTTCTCCTCACCTTCCTTTCCCTCCTGACACGACCCTCTACACTTTATAACACAACGCATCACAGACAAGAAAATGCGCAGTGCGTCCCCCACCAAGGCTGAAAGGTGACTGAATCTGTGAATTGGCTACGGTTTGTCTTTCATAGATATGGGTTCACGCACTGGGTGATAAATTAGTTTGTATGTGTTAGTTTATTTCCTTTTCTGTATGTTTCGTTTCGTAAGTAATCTTTCTTTTTTTTTACAGCACATAAATAGCATACATACCAGAATTGCTGATTGGTTATTTACTATTATGAGTTAATTTCTTGTTATCAATCTTACTCTTTGATCAAATATATCAAACACTTCAAAACAATTCCCTGTCAAGTTCACATAAGGATTCTGTAGTTGTAGTAATGTTTAAATACGTAAAAATCGATGTTTCCAAGACAAAAGAGGGAACACTTGGCAACGCGTGGCTCAGAGCTTCACCTCCCGCCGTAAAGCTTCAAACTCCTCTCTCGAAACAACTCCCGAGGCTTCAACTCAGTGGTTCCCAGCCTGGGGGTAACATGGCAATTTGGGGGTAACAGAGAGACACCAGAAAAAAATTATGCATACAATCAATGAGAATATTGTCATTGTTCCGTGAATGGAGGTAACAAGCTTGCTGTGCTGTGTTATATTGGGTGACAAACAGAAACAGTCTGGTAGCCACTGCTTCTAATGAACGAAATAAAAGTAAACGCAATAGTGATGTTATTTTTATTAGATTGTCAATTAGATAACGCAAATATACTGTAGTAGTAGTGGCTCGTTGTGGGAGTAAAGTCAACGTTTCAATGTTACAAATACACCGGTGATCATAACCGAAAGAGGATGATATAGTTCACTTCACAAAATGGTGGTTCATGTTTCACTAAGTTGAGCTCAATGGGGTCAGGTCATGCATGCGTCTTGTCAGAGACTCGTCCTTATTAACCTAATCATGTGTAACACTGTTGGGCTTCCCTGGAGACTTGGGAAAGTGTTGAATGCAATGGAGACAAGTTAAATAGATTACGTATAAGGAATAGAGGAACATAAAATACATATTGATGGATATACAATAATATACTCCAGCTAATAAAAGCACATTGTATTAATATATGCGTGTGTATGTGTGTGTATATTGCCCACGGTGTGTATGTACCGTGTGTATGCATTGGAATACACACATACAGGACAGGCATGTCTTTTCTCTTCACACATAAACACACATATACTCCAGCCTCGATAGTGAAGGGTTCTACGTCTACCGCTACAGATAAATAATAGACTATATATCATAATAAAACAGATAAAAATAGTGTAACTAATACGATATATTCGACTTAAAACTATAGAATGTCATTTGGCGTGAGACCAATCAAAAACAGATGACTGTCTTATGTCTTTATCGAGTGAGCGACGCCGAGGCGGTGAGAGAGATAAAGAGAGATAAAGAGAGATAAAAGAGAGAGAGAGAGAGAGAGAGAGAGAGAGAGAGAGAGAGAGAGAGAGAGAGAGAGAGAGAGAGAGAGAGAATAAGAGAATGAGAGAGAACCATACAGTATTAAGAGCCTGAGGAGAGGACGCCACAGACAAACTAACAGGTGGTCAGACAGACAGACAGACAGACGGGCTAGTTCAACAGAAAGAAAATCCTTTTTAGAAACATAGTTGCCTTTTCTTTCTCACATTAATTAAGACAGTAGAGCAACAACAATTTCTTATAGAGTAATCCAATTGACTTGAATCCAGGCTTCGTGGAGACATGCACGAGAAGGGATCCTTGCAGACCCTGAGGAAGGATGATCCGCGTCCGTCCGCGTGACTGCAGCGCCGCAACAGAAACTAGTGCCGCGTAGGGGACAGAAAAGGAGGGAAAATAAAGACGGAGTTAAAAAGGAAAGGAAAGAGGGAAAGAATCAGGATGAGCAGCTTAATATGGCCGCCTCAGAAAGTCGCTGGTGTCACCGTTGTCAAGATCCTGTTCAAACTCTCGTCGCTTTAAGAAGGAATCGGAGAGGGACCTTATAATCCTGCCAGATAAATCTTCAGCGCTTGTGTTCCTCGTCCTGTTCATTAAGCGGACTGGGTGGTTTCTGGGCAGCTCGTGACTCTCGTTATTGGAGTATTCGTCGCTGGAGAGGGCGAGGCGTCCATCGGGGTAGGTGGAAGGAGCGTTCTGTGTCATCCTCACAAGATCAGCGAGAGTGAAGTAGCGTCCGTCAGTAGCGGCTGCCTCTAGCATGGCGTCTTCTGGGTCCCTGATGAGTCGACAATAAAGAGAGAAAGTAAGATACACGAACAAATAGCAAGAAAAAAACAACAACAATATGATTAACACAAGCTTACCCATAACATACTCGACAAGACAAATGAAAAACCAATAACATAAACTTTGATTGTAACACTATACGAATTTTCAAATATTCAGACACACCAGAAGCTAAACTTTCCACCACCTCACACTCACTTGACTGAACGCTTGGCCGTGAAGAGCGTGAAGGAGCACCGACACCCGCCCACGGAGCCTCGGAAACCAGTGGACCTACAGAACATCCTGCAGTCAAAACGTTTTCCTTGCGAGGGTGAGGGCGCGGCCGAGACGAGAACCAGCGTCAGGAGAACCACAAGGCCGGGGGACATGGCGAGGCTGCTGCACTGGGTGGGTCTCATCTGGAGAATGTGTTGTACCTGAGGAAGAGAAGAGGTGGGGTTAGGAACGAGAGAGAGAGAGAGAGAGAGAGAGAGAGAGAGAGAGAGAGAGAGAGAGAGAGAGAGAGAGAGAGAGAGAGAGAGAGAGAGTGTGAGAGGATTATCCTGCTAATCTGAAACAATTCTCCGCTTCATCAAGATTTCACATTAGAGACGAAGAGCAGCCATGCAGCGTTACGCCCTCCTCCCCCCCCCCTTAACACACACACACACACACACACACACATACATATACTCAAACAAAATAAAGAAAATGAACAAAAAATAAAAGAAGGAAAGATAGAAGAAGATAAAAACGAGATATACGAGAGGTAGTAAGAGAGAAGAGAAGGGATGAAGGGAACGGAAGGAGGAAAAAAGCTCAGTTCTGAACTTCTTCTAACAGTATTTTCGTCAAAGGGAAAAGATCATCTCTCTTCAACAGGACCTGAAGAGGACGTTGTGAAGGCCTTGAATCCTTGCTAAGGCCACGCCCTCACGCTTCTGGAGGGGAAGGAGGAGAAGGGGCAGAGGACACTGCGTCAACATGAAAGGCAAAGGTGGAGGTAGAGGAAAGGGAGCACAATAAGAGAAAGAAGAGGAGGAGGAGGAGGAAAAAACATATCACGAGGAAAAAGACATGAAATTCAATATTAAAACAGAAGGATACATCGAGAGAGAGAGAGAGAGAGAGAGAGAGAGAGAGAGAGAGAGAGAGAGAGAGAGAGAGAGAGAGAGAGAGAGAGAGAGAGAGAGAGAGAGAATATTAAGTCAGAAGGGCGGAGCTCATTAAACATGTAAGTGTCTAGACAATAAAGTAAGCGCCTGGAGGCAGAAAGAACACACTCTCTCTCACTCTCTCTCTCTCTCTCTCTCTCTCTCTCTCTCTCTCTCTCTCTCTCTCTCTCTCTCTCTCTCTCTCTCTCTCTCTCTCTCTCTCTCTCTCTCTCATTCACGACCCCACAAAGACAACACTTTCACAATTAGCTTCGTGTAATTCCATTTTTCCACTTCGCGAGATTAATTTACTGAGGCCGAGTTGTGCCCTAAACGTACCTTTGTGTTTATACAGCTATCATATTTGTACTGTATTAGAGAGAGAGAGAGAGAGAGAGAGAGAGAGAGAGAGAGAGAGAGAGAGAGAGAGAGAGAGAGAGAGAGAGAGAGAGAGAGAGAGAGAGAGAGAGAGAGAGAGAGAGAGAGAGAGATACACAGAAGAAAGAGAGAGATCATAATGTTGAAAAATACTACAAAACTCGCAGGTAAAGACAGGTTTCGTCCATTAATCTAATATTCATGTCTCCCTTGGTGCTCACTGTCTCCAAAAAACGTGAGGCGAGAGGTGACAAGAGGAAGGACGAAAGTGAGAGTAAAAACGTCCGCTCGAGGCATCTTCCCCCTCACTTAGAAAGAAAAATGGTAAGGTTAACACAGTCCCTTTATATAACGCGTAGGAAGACGAGGAGAACAAAATTATATAAGAAAAATAACTTATGAAATTGAATGTTCTTTATATATTTTTTTTTTATCGTGGTTGTGTGATTCATTGAGTTTAGGAGGAATAGCGAACCACCACCACCACCACCACCACCACCACCACCACCACCACCACCACCACATCAACAACAACAACAACAATAACAACAACGACAACAGCAACAAGTAGGTGGCATCGCGTTGCTTCATCAGGTAGAGTATGTGTTACCTGTCCCTCTAATTGGCGGTCGACGGGACCATCCAGGTATGACTCGACCAGGTGAAAGAAAAAGAGAAAGAAAAAGCGAAAGAAAGAGAGAGAGAAAAAAAATTAGAGTATGCATTGCATCTGAATATTTCCATCAATTAAACATTAAAATAGATAAAAAAAAAAACAAGGAAACTAACTGAAAAGATAGAAAAATTTGAAAAAAAATCAAACAAAATGGTGGGAGGAAAGAAGGAGGAAAGAGAGGGAGAGGAAGGATGGAAGGGAAAGAAGAGAAGGATAGAGGGAGGAAAAGGAGGGAAGTAGAGGCTTTCAAAGGAGTGGCTTCTTCTTTTCTTCCTCCACGCTGGACACCATTGATATCTAAACCAAAACGCT
Source organism: Metacarcinus magister (assembly GCA_029783475.1). Classification (NCBI taxonomy): domain Eukaryota; kingdom Metazoa; phylum Arthropoda; class Malacostraca; order Decapoda; family Cancridae; genus Metacarcinus; species Metacarcinus magister. The sequence goes on from JAPQNM010000039.1 coordinate 413,139, forward strand.
TTTATCCTCCTATCCACACACACGAGGAGGAGGAGGAGGAGGAGGAGGAGGAGGAGGAGGAGGAGGAGGAGGAGGAGGAGGAGAAGAGTAGATAGAAGAGGAATAGGAATTATATTGGTAGGAAATATATGAAGGAAAAAAAACAAAAGATTAAGAAGATACAATTATTCCCAATCCTAAGCATCTAAGTTGATTACCGTCTTATCTCTCCCACTTCTTCCTCCTCCTTCCTTCCCTCCCTTCCTCCCTCCTTCCCTCCTTACCGACCTATATCCCTCCCTCTCTGATCACGTGGCCTGCGCGAGTAAGGAGCGGCAACGCACGCAAATACGCACGCACGCACGCACGCATGCTTACTTACGCATCTCGAGAGGTTGAGTTACGTTTTCTGATGCGGCCGCCCCTGAGAGCAGGTGAGGGTGGTCACTTGTTAGTAAACAAGGCCGGGGAAGTTGCCGGCCACTTGTCAGGGCGGGAAGGGCAAGGAACCGTCACCCTCTTAGTGTCTGTCTATCTGGTTGTAGTGCCTGGCTACAGATAGGAAGGAAGAGGGAGGGAGGGAGAGACGGAGGGAAGTAGGGAGAGTGTCTGTGTTACTAAGCATGAGTTGCTATGAGATGATGTTGTTAATGCTGTGTGTTATTATTGGTCTTATTTGTGTTCTCTTCCTATTCCTCCTCTTTTTCCTCTTTATTCTCTCTCCTTTCTGTACTCCCCGTTGGTGCTTTGTCGTGGACGCTGTCTTCTCCCTGACTCTCGGTGCTGTTAGATATAATATTTCTTTGTGTTTCTGTCGTTGAATATTGCAAAACTTTCCTGTCACGCACCACAGAACACTGGGATTCAGATAATTCCTTGGCAAGTGGAGCTTCACCGCCACTCAGGAGACGAAGTAAACGAAAGAAAACAATAAAACATAAACTATTAGCTCTTTCTCTCTTTTTTTTTCTTCATTTTCTCATCACTGTCGCTTGCAGGAGTACAGCAGAGGGAGAAGGAGGAGGAGGAGGAGGAGGAGGAGCACGACGCAACTCTACACGTGACCTCCAAAAGACGCCGTTCTGCTCGCTAGGTTCATACAAAATGGCTTGGAGTTTGCGAGGAGCGGGAGGCGTCGAGAGGGATTAGAAGGAAGAATGACTCCGCGCCTGACCATGCATTTCCCTTCATTCAAGAGCAAACTGGCGAAGAATGAGGCGGGGCGGGGAGGGGCGGGGCAGGGCGGGGCGGGAAGAAGAAAGGGGACGACCAGGTCAAGTAGGAAGGGGCGAGGATCGGGCGTGGAAGTGTTAGTAGTAGGTGTTGAATAATAAAGGTGAGGTGGGACAGCTTGAGGCAGCGTCGGGGTGGGAGGATGAGTGTGTAAAGTATAGGAATATGAGGGTGTGGGCGGGGCTGGAAGGGCGTGGTAAAGACACAAGGAACCGATCACTGGAATTTCCTAAAGAGAAGGAGGCTGAGGAGGCCATAATTCCCTTCATCCCCTCAACACTTAAGCAACTCCAAAATTTATGTAAAAACTTGACTATCAGCTGCGAACCAAACCCGATACTTCCAGACAGACTGTTAACCCAAAGCCGATCTTGTGATGAAATTCTGGCGCCGCTTTCAGCCTCGATGAGTCAAGATACCACCTGGGAGGGTATGAATGGCTACACCTTACCCTCACCCCTCCCCCCCACACACACACCTCACACCCCAGCTTCCTTCCCCTACGCGCGGCGGCCCCCAACACCCTCTGGTGGTCGCTGGGGGAACCTGAGCCGCACTAAAGCTCAAAGACGTGAAACACAAGCTGGCGCCTTGTGCTTAGAGCGGTGGGTTTCGACACGATGCCAAGTGAGAGCAGGTGGGCCCTCAGCCTCCACTGATGACCGTGTCGAGGTTAGGAGGGGAGAGCTGGTGAGGCATAGGCGGAGAGGGGATCACGGCCCCCTAAGTGGGCCGCTGGCCTTGCAAGGGACGTGGAGTCCAAGTTTTAAGGATTTCTGTGAGGTCTAACATTGACGGGAAATTCTGCCACGATCGGTAATATGTAGATGGCTTCGTGTTCCCTTTGAGTACATTCTCCCGAGACTGCGTTCTAGGGTGGCGATGTGTGAATACTTAATGCCTTTCATCTACATTTCATCTGCTTGGCGAGTGATTAATTGCTTTGAATGAAACAACACACACGACGAACCATGAACTGAGGCTCGTTTGAATACTTGAATTGATACATTTATTTCATCTTGGATACACCTGTCCAGGATTAACCGATACAATAAGAAAAAAAAATGACGTCTTGTTTAGTCCCTTCAGCGCTGGTCTCCCTCACCGTGACCCTTTCCTCCTTCCTCGTGCTTTGTAGAGAAGAGAGTGTATACGGCGCCTTGCTGCAGTGTTCATCTACGCTTCCCACACCATGACCCTTCCTTCCATCCTTCCTTCCCTTTAAACCCTGTCCAGTGGGAGTGAGTTTTGTTTCACAGGAGGGAAATTCGACTCCCCACGCACTCT
>JAPQNM010000039.1:420637-430637 GCA_029783475.1 Metacarcinus magister
TCAATCTCAACTCCCTCAATGCAAAAATAACGAGAGTAACAAAAACTAACAAAAAGAGATTTTGTCATGCATTTTGCTATGTATGGTTGATGGTAGTGGTGGTGGTGGTGGTGGTAATAATTGCAAATCTGTGCACAATTTATGGATTTTCATTGCACTATGTGTGTATGTATGTGTGTGTTATTCACCATGGTCTGGAGGATCACGCGCTTGAATCGTGATCGTCAGCCATCACCCTTTCCGAAGGAGTTCACGCCTTGCCGGGTGACAGGCGACCACTCACCACTGACACATAGGAGCGGGTGTGTGTATGTATATGTGTGTGTGTGTGTGTGTGTGTGTGTGTGTGTGTGTGTGTGTGTGTGTGTGTGTGTGTGTGTGTGTGTGTGTGTGTGTGTGTGTGTGTGTGTGGTGGGGGGCAGGGTAAATGCGTGTGAGCAAAATCAAGAACAATCAACAAATATATAAATTTCATGAGATAAAACAAAATTGCTTTAAAAAATGGACTGCTGGATTGGTGTGATCCTTTTTTTTATACAATATAAATTTCCTTTTCCAGTTTGACTTCTCTGATTCGCTTGTCACAAATCCGTCAGACACACGCATACAGCTCACCTCCTACAGCGCAGCACAGACCACGCCCTGATTGGTCCTTTACCGATTTGAAAAGGAACAAGGTGGCACGGCATGTAGTAACCCGCCAACAAGTATGAGTCAATGCTGAGGTCAGTGTTTGCGATGACGTTCATTAATAACTTCATAATTTTAACAGCCTTGCTTCAAATCCCGCAAAACAACATAGAAATCCGGAGTTATCATTTTCTTATTCATTTCACAAGTAATGATTTAACGTTTCCTTTCCTTACCATCAATTTATAAAGCATAGTTTCTGATAGTGACTTGAAAAACACCAAGATTAATATTTCCTTTCGCTACGACGGCAAGGCTGGTAGGTGAGGTTAGTGCTTTGATTCGTTTTGTTCCACCCTGACACACGGAAGTTCACTCACTGCACTCAGATGTTATAATTATTGTGCATCATTTGAATCAGTTTTAACGCCCTACAGACTTCCCCTTTTTCTTCTTCCATGGAAATAAGCAATTTTTGAAACAAATCAACGTGGACAGGTTTGTTTCCAGCGAAAAACAACAACTGTGAAGTGAAATATTGCAAGGGAGTTTTCTACATGTATGTTTATGCTCACCAATAATGATGACAACGATAATGAATACATATATACATAATCATATTGAAAATAATAATAATGATAATAATAATAATAATAATAATAATAATAATAATAATAATAATAATAATAATAATAATAATAATAATAATGAATGATAATAACAGGAAGAAGAAGAAATAAAAGCAGCAAGAAGACGAACAAGAACAAATAAGACGAATACGAAACTAATGATATTTCGAAAAGAGTTGCACGTTTCAAAAACACGAAAAAAAGAATTTTAGGTACTCTGCAAAATTAAATCCATCTTAGGAGGAAGGCGAGTCAGTAATCCAAGGCAGCGTTGTAAATGGAGCAGAGGAGCGAATGAGAAACATACAGAGACGCCAAGATAGGTAGTGTTGAGGGGCGTTGGTGTCCCTTAACCCAACATTGACAAGGAAATCACGGAGAAAAGGTAACACGAAGAAAGAAAGAAAAAAGATAGAAAGATGGAACAAAAAGAAAGAGAAATAAGAAACGAGATACGCAATATAATAATTACCTGTGTTTAAGGAAATATTCAGTTAGTGTAAATGCTTCCATATTGCAACACTGTCTACGTGATAAAAAAAATGTGTTTATAAAATGTAATTGAATACATTGTAGTTATTATATAGATAGTATCGCATTTCTAAACGTTAGCTTTTTTTGGGGGGGACATTATTTTAAGGGTGAGAACAGACAAAGGACCAGTGTGAGTGACCGAATTGCTGCATCATAGTAAAAAGTGAATAAAAATCTTGACACTCAGACCAATAACAAAATGATGATAATTAATGAATAAACTTTAATGAAGATAAGACGAAAATGAGAGAGAGAGAGAGAGAGAGAGAGAGAGAGAGAGAGAGAGAGAGAGAGAGAGAGAGAGAGAGAGAGAGAGAGAGAGAGAGAGAGAGAGAGAGAGAGAGAGAGAGAGAGAGAGAGAGAGAGAGAAACGTAGTAATATCAAATAACCGTTTGTAGAAAATAATAAATAATTGAATCAGCCAATCAATAAATGTCTAAATAAATATCGTGAAATTGACAGGAGAAATCTTTTCCACCACATTCGAATGCCAAGTTACGTTATTTTATTAGTAAACAATAAAAAAAACCTTGGAAGTTAACTTTATAAGTGGAATACATACAAAAAAATCTATGTATTGTTAGCACTGACTAGCAAAACAAAACAAAACAGAAGAAAAAACTATATCAAGCAGTTAATGATAATATGCATAATAAAATATATACGACATACATTCTAAAAGCACCCACACCAACACAAATTACAATAAAAGAACAACTACCTTCAAGAAGTGAGACAGGCAGTCGTGCAATCAATCCAGCCGAACACTTTTACTCTGATCGTATCGCTGTGAATCCGTTCGAGGAAAACACCGAACAAACATAGCATCGAGAATCACTCCCTCGTCTGCCGCACGTGGTAGTCGCATCAAGAAATTGCCGATATCGGAAAAAATTAAGACAGGAGAAAGACCAGTAAGATAAGAGAGCGGGAATCTGACGGTTCATTTTGCAGCAGGAACGGCATCTCAAGGAAGAAAGGAAGGAAGGAACAGGGGAGGTGAATAAATAATGGGAGAATATTATCTTTGTGGGAAAAAAGGCAAATCATGTCACTTAATACTCGTTTCCCGCGGTAGAAAGGAAGACAAAAAAGTTTAAGAGGCATAGAGACAGGAAATAGAGCTTCCTATTATAGTAAGAGGAGAATGAGCGTTTCTCCCTTTCTCTCTTTCTCTCTCTCTCTCTCTCTCTCTCTCTCTCTCTCTCTCTCTCTCTCTCTCTCTCTCTCTCTCTCTCTCTCTCTCTCTCTCTCTCTCTCTCTCTCTTTCTGATTGCTCACCAAATAATTATATCAAACACACGAATCCAAGGGAAAAAAAAGAAAGTTATGAAAGAAATTTTTGCATAAAGACCAACAGTCATTAGAAAGGAAACAACTTTATAGGAAAATAGTTAGTAAGAAAAACCTTGACTCAGAAAAACTCTAATAATTATAAAGAAAAAAACAAAACGTAAATACCAAACGACAGAAAGCTAAAACGATAAATGAAACCATAGACGTAGTAATCTGAGAAAAGGGATCGAAGAGTCAAATAAAATATAAGGGATCGAAGAATCTCCTTGATGGACGAATGTTTTATCAGCAGAGGAACCTGAGTCAACCAACGATAGGGAAGAAAAAAAAAGGCTATGCAAGGCTGAGACAAAAATAATCTTTCCAGAAAACGTTCAATTACCGAAAGAGAGACTGAAGGAAAAAAAAATTGAGAGAGAGAAAGAAAGAGAGAAAGAAGGAGAGAGAGAGAGAGAGAGAGAGAGAGAGAGAGAGAGAGAGAGAGAGAGAGAGAGAGAGAGAGAGAGAGAGAGAGAGAGAGAGAGAGAGAGAGAGAGAGAGAGAGAGAGAGAGAGAGAGAGAGAGAGAGAGAGAGAGAGAGAGAACAAAAAGAAAGACATGAGATATCGTAAAAGAACCCTCCTTATTTTTTCCATTACTGTCCCTAAAAGATCGATAGCCTGTCCCTCCCACTCACGATCTGCGGCAAATAATAATAGATAGTTTCCCGTCCGTCTTTCCATATCACACAAAAAAAGGAAGAAAAGTAAGAAATTCATCTTATAAATATTAAGTCTTGTGTAACTTTATCTAGCGTTAAATTCACTTTATATTATTTTGATTCAATAATGTCGTCGTTCCCAGCGGGTAGAAAAAGAAAAAAAAGATGAGACAAAAAACTTAATCTTGAAGCTACAAAAAATTACATCATCGGTTCCTCTTATCATAAATAGTGTATGAGAAAAGTACGCGTTTTCTGAGTGAGCTTAGCCATTGACATAACAGAGATTTACCCTCAAAGTAGTGTATATAAGCAAAACTTTCCTCGTCAGTCTATCTTATGGAAAGTACATAACACACAAACTCAAACTAACACTCAAAATAATGTTGAGTCGCAGATTTTTGCCACAAGAAGCTGTTTTTATATCCGTCAGTCACTGCATTATCCTCACCTCTCACTGAACCACCACCATCACCATCACCACCACCACCACCACCACCACCACCACCACCACCACCAACACCAACACTACCAACACTACTATTCTTAAGCCTGACCATAGTTCGCCTTAATCTGTTGTCATTTACATTCCTTCCTCCTGCATTGGCGTCGCCCTAGTAAAGGTAAACAGCATTTGCCTCAGCAGGAAGGTATAATTGGCTTTGTCAAGGCAATCCCTTCGACTTTATCTCCCGCCTCGACGATGCAGGGAAGGCAATTAGGACCTACACTTACACTTGCAATGATGATGACAGTGCTTAAGAATTCTCTCTCTCTCTCTCTCTCTCTCTCTCTCTCTCTCTCTCTCTCTCTCTCTCTCTCTCTCTCTCTCTCTCTCTCTCTATTTATCTATCTATCTATCTATTTCTCACTCTCTTTCTCTCTTTCTTTCTCTATCTCTTAAGATGAGAGAGCGAGAAAAGAAAGATTGATTGAAAGAAAGAAGTATTTAATAATTGATCCATAATGTTTCCTTCGCTGCTTCACAATTTGATGGATGTTTTGTGTTATTCCTAAAATTATCAACCATTTCCTTGTGTTCTAATTATTATTGATTTGTATTCATCCATATTTTCATGTATACATTTTTCCCTCTTTGGTTCATTTGCACTTCCAGTTTTCTACAAATTGTTCAATGTCTCTAAATTATTCACTGTTTAATTGCAAGTTTTGTTAAAATATTATCTTTTTGTTCTACCATGTATAACTTTCCTTCCTCTCTTAAATGGTTATATTAATTGTGTGTTGCTTTTAGTTTGATCTTGTATCTCGCTTTTTCATGCAGTTTCATTTTGCTGTAATTTTACTCTTCGTAATTGTCACCATTATCGTCAGTATGTCATTTTCACTCCTATATCTTATTTTTTGTTTTCTTTGTGGATAAATATTTTTTTTTATTACATTCATTAATATAGTTTGCAATTCAAACTTTCCACTTCATTTCATCAGACTGAAACTGGCACAGACCAACACTGGTTATGCCTTACTGACGAGAAAGAGAGAGAGAGAGAGAGAGAGAGAGAGAGAGAGAGAGAGAGAGAGAGAGAGAGAGAGAGAGAGAGAGAGAGAGAGAGAGAGAGAGAGAGAGAGAGACTGCAACTATCTCTAACGGGAATCTAGTCTCTCAGTCTTTGTCAAGCAATGAATCTCTTGTGTTCTGACGTTAGCCCTCCTCCTCCTCCTCCTCCTTCTCCTCCTCTCCTTCTCCTCCTCGACTGGCCAGTATCCTTTCAAGGTGTTAAAGCAAAAGTTAGGGTCTGTAAGCTATATGGAGCCGTTGTCCAATGTATTCTTTCCTTCCTTCCTTCCTTCCTTCCTTCCTTACTTATTTCCTTACTAGACTTATAAGTTAGAACGAAGAAACCTAACAAACATTTCCATAATTGATAGAGGAGGAGGAGTAGGAAGAGGAAGAGGAGGAGGAGGAGGAGGAGGAGGAGGAGGAGGAGGAGGAGGAGGAGGAGGAGGAGGAGGAGGAGGAGGAGGAGGAGGCGCAGCAGCATCATCAATAATAGTACTAGTAATAATAATAATAGTGATAATAATAATAATAATAATAAAAATAATAATAATAAAAACAGTAATAATAGTAAAAGTAATAATAATAATAACAATAAAAATAACAATGATAACAATACTATCCACTTGTCTCACGTTATCGGTCAGGCGACGAGACGCAAGACAAATTCAGTTAAAACTTTTTGGAATTTAAGTTCAATATTTCTTTTTTTTACTCCTTCAGTAACTTAATTTTATCACTTTGTGTTTACTGGTTGTGGTATTATTGTTTTGTTCTGCATTTTTTCTTTATCTTATTTAATAATTTGTTGAACTCTCGGGTGTCATGTTGTTGCAGTTTTCCGATTTGCTTGTCTCGTCAAAGAACTGCATTGCCTATCATTACAAAGCATCGATGGGGACAAAAACACAAAATTCCCACGTAACCTTCCAATACTCAACTCCAATAACATAATGAGTAGCGTGTGCCAGGCTAGATGACTCAAAAAGGCGAGACTAAAGAAACAGAATCTAACACTGTAGGCAAGAGTTATGATGAACGTTCACTCTCATCTATACTTTCGTCTCTCGTATCAAAAGTAAAAAGACAGGAAACACAGGCCACTTACACGTTCCAATCACTGAATTGTAAAGGTATGATATCAGGGGATTAACTTGCAGGTTTTTGTCTTAAGAATAAGTACAAGATACCGAATTATAGAGAAATACTGCAACCAACACACGTACGCACACTTCAGCTTGATCAATCACGCAATGAATATTCTAATAACAAAAACCGTAACTATGAATAAGATGACTAACATTAACGAACATTACACTGAATATCAACTTTCAAGATAGAACACAGATGCTTAAGGCATTTACCTACATTACTGAGGCCTTGGTATACTTCCATTAGCTAATAGAATAGAAAAAAAGCCATACTAACTGAACCCCTGACAACACACAACAAACACATTCTGCTAAGTAATAAAAAGATATACAGAAAACTAAAGCTCTCTACAAACTCATCTCTCACGCCGTCAGGTGAACCTCCTGACGGCTAGGCACCTTAGTTAGGGGCGTCCATGGGATCTTTCCAGCCAGGGGTCAAATATCCAAACGAGGGACACACTTAAGTATCAATCAAAAAGTTGGAATCACTAATAGGGTAACTTTTTTTTTCTTCAACAAGAGGACATGTGTCTCCCTTGGCTCCCCTATGGACGTCTCTGGACTTAGAGTTATCCTAAGACTCCCTTCAGCAGGGCGGCAGCAGGACTTGCCTACCTTTCAAGGGTGCTGGACGAAGAGGGAGATGGGTGCTGGCAGAGGAGGCGGGCTATGATGCAGCGATGGGGATGCAACAAGTTAAATGGTGATGCTCGATGCCACTCTCGCCATATCCAGCCTCCCACTCTTTACAAGCGTTTTCGAACACGTAAGGCGCAATTTCCCGACACTGAACACATGAGATTGACATTTCACAACATTGATAGATATTTTTCTTCACCTTCGGTCAATATTCTTCAGGAAATCACAGAAAAAAAAACGCTGTGAGGGAAAACTGGATGCTTGAACAAACTCCGCCCCGTCTACACGCCCCCTTCTCCCCAAGGTACATGTACACATCGTTCGGTGAAAATTACGTGATACCACTTAAGTGCAATACAAGAGTGACGACACAGCACCTACGTGACACAGGTGTTCCAGGTGCATGGCAATGGGACCTTTGTTGACCTGCTACCCTAGAAACCTTTTTTGGGGTCAGCGCATGACCTCTAAGGGTTAAACAGTGGTGGTGACGTCATTGCATAGGTGGGCAGACTGTGTGTGCGTGTGCGTGTGCGTGGGTGTGTGTGCGAGAGAGAGAGAGAGAGAGAGAGAGAGAGAGAGAGAGAGAGAGAGAGAGAGAGAGAGAGAGAGAGAGAGAGAGAGAGAGAGAGAGAGAGAGAGAGAGAGAGAGAGAGAGAGAGAGAAGAGAGAGAGAGAGAGAGAGAGAGAGAGAGAGAGAGAGAGGAGAGAGAGAGAGAGAGAGAGAGAGAGAGAGAGAGAGAGAGAGAGAGAGAGAGAGAGAGAGAGAGAGAGAGAGAGAGAGAGAGAGAGAAAAAAAAAGAGAAAGAGAGAGAGAGAGATAGAAAGAGAGAAAAAATAGATAGAGAATGATAAAATGCTTATTTGTGAGTTTGTTTTGCGGAAGCATGTGTTGGCGAGTGGCTGGGTGCGTGTGTGAAGTGAACCATGATGTGTATTTACCGTAGACTTTCCACCCACGCTCGGCAATATTGATACTGTAAATGTTATTGGGCTTATTATCATTACTTTAATAATATTATCATTATTACCGTTGTGATTATTTTTACTATTATTATTATCATTATCATTACTATCATTATCATTATTATTATTTATTTTTTATTTTATTATGACTAGTACTATAACTGTTATCATCATTTTTATTATCATTATTATTATTATTATTATTATTATTATTATTATCAATATCATTACTATTACTGCTATTTTGCTATTATGATAATATTTATTAATATTCCTATTATTATTATTATTTATATTACTATTATTATTATTATTTTCATTATCATTATTATTACTATTATTATTATTATTATTATTATTATTATTATTAATATTATTAATATTTTTTTCATAAATATCATCATCATAATCATCATTATAACCAGCATCATCCCTATTATTACAATAATACAATATTGTTACATATTGATTCACCAAAGTTAGTTTTATTGACTTCATGTATGTGTGTGTGTGTGTGTGTGTGTGTGTGTGTGTGTGTGTGTGTGTGTGTGTGTGTGTGTGTGTGTGTGTGTGTGTGTGTGTGTGTGTGTGTGTGTGTGTGTGTGTGTGTGTGTGTGTGTGCCACATCTATTGCCACAAAAGTAAGTTGCACCCTTGGCCATAAGATTTTCAGCCCAAGGATCGCGACAAAGGACGAGAGAGAGAGAGAGAAAGAAAAGAAAAGAAAGATAGACAGGTATAGAGGGATGAATAAGGGGAAAAAGAATAGTTCTGAGAGGAAGGGAAAGATAAAGGGAGGGTTAAGATGGAGAAATATTCATGGAAAGAAGGAGGGAGAGAACGGAAAGAAGAAGAGAGAAAAATAAACCCCATAAGGATAAGGGAGAGAGAGAAAGGAAGAAAGAGAGAGAGAGAGAGAGAGAGAGAGAGAGAGAGAGAGAGAGAGAGAGAGAGAGAGAGAGAGAGAGAGAGAGAGAGAGAGAGAGAGAGAGAGAGAGAGAGAGAGAGAGAGAGAGAGAAGGAAAGAGAGAGAAGGGGGGAATGAGAGAGAGGGGGGAGGGGTGTATGAACACACGTTCGCTATCAACTTACCCTTCCTGAGAGTCTTCTTCGTTGAGGCCTTTTTATCATTGCATTTACGATCAGGCTTACTTACACAGCTGGCACAGACCCTGGCTAGTCATTGAACACCTGATTTATTATCCAGCCAAGACGAACATGTTTTTACCGCATTGAAGGCAGACTCTGAGAAGGTGAATGAGGTAGGACACGTGGTACCTGAGCTGACCTAATTACTAATGATGCTCACAGGATTACTACTACTACTACTACTACTATGTTTACTACTACTACTACTACTACTACTACTACTACTACTACTACTACTACTACTACTGCTAATAATGATAATAATAATAATAATTAGTGTAATAATGATAACAAATCAGTGTTTTCGACCAGTAACTATTTTTTTTTTGGTTAACGATATTTTTGACAAACTCTTGGGAGAAATATTTATGGGGCATTTTTTCTCCTTTTCATTTGACACCAACAAGGTTTGTATCCTTTCCAGTAAATGTCAAAATGAATTCATCAAAAAAACCAAAAAAAACATTACTCGTCTTTCTTCTGAGGCTACAAGTGCACCAAGGCGACTTTCCACTAACGTATGAGTAAGACTAAAAGGAGATAACTAGTTCATTACCTCAAGCTAGGAAACGTTAGGTGAGGTTTGTGAAAGGAGAATCAGGGGAGGAGGGAAGGGCCTGGGAAGCGGTCTGAGTAGGGGGAGGAAGGGAAGAAGAGGAGGGGTGGTTTGCTCTCCCCACTTCTCGTCAGAGTGGCCCACCACTTCCTATTTACAATGACGGCGCCGGGGATTTCATAATTGTATATGTGTAGTGTTAGCGGCGTCGGCGGAGATGGTGTCAC
>JAPQNM010000039.1:435637-443468 GCA_029783475.1 Metacarcinus magister
ACGTATCCAGAAAATGAAATATTTACACAATGAGTGAGAGGAGAAGAAGGAGGAGGAGGGGGGGGGGTAGGAAGGAAGGGAGGGGGAGGAAGGAAGGAAGGGGGAGGAGGAGGAAAGGAGGGAGGGGGAGGAAGGAAAGAAGGGAGGAGAAGGGAGAGCAGGGATGGGAGGGAGGAGGAGGGAGGGAGGGAGAAAAAATAGATACTAATAAATACATTAACCACCCACAAAGAAAAGAATATAAACTCTAAGTTCAAAAGACGTAATATGACCTTTATGAGTATCACTACTACATCCACCTTACCGTACTATCTATCTATATAAAGTTTCTGACGCCTCGTTCCCTCCAAAAAGCGTCTCCCAAGGGGATGGCCACGGCAGAAGAGCCTCCACCTCTCCCTATCCACACACTCTCTCCTTGCTTATTCAATATCACCTCCTCTAACAGCAACTCTTTCATACATGTACTCCTTCATCCTATCCTTCCATCCTACAGCTGGCCTTCCTCTCCTCCTAGGACCCTCAATTTCACTCACATACATTTAATTAATTCACAAATTCTTCAGTCTTCTTAGTTTCAAGATGACCAAACCACCTCAAAGTATTTTTTTTCACTCATTCCACTACACCACACTTTACTCCATTTGCACAAGATCCCATGCCACTTCCTCTTGAAGATATTTCCAGAGGGAATGAGGAACCAGAAACTATGGATAGATACAGATATAATTCAGGATACAAAAGAAAATGTATGTGCCCACCTCTCTCTCTCTCTCACTCTCTTTTCTGACGCGGTAATTGTATTGTTTGTCACGGGAGAGAATGAAAAGTACAAAAGGAAATAAGAGAAAATCGAATAAGTAGAGTAACAAAAGGAAGATAATTAATTTGCTAGACAGGAAATCACAGCAGTAAAGAAAGAGAACAAATACTTTATCTTATTAAATGATGGCAAACACAGGATGATCGTGTCTGATTTTTTTTTCTTCTCTCTCTCTCTCTCTCTCTCTCTCTCTCTCTCTCTCTCTCTCTCTCTCTCTCTCTCTCCTTTATTGATTGCTTGCTCTCTGGCCAATATCCTGTTACACACACACACACACACACACACACAACCGCATTCTCACAAAGATAAATATGTCAGAATTCTTTGAAACTTAAATATAGAACCAATTTCACTTTCTACCATCCATTCATCTTCTCTTTGACATGTGATAAATTAATAATCCCACGCAAGGCTTCACAGTTCACTCACCTGCCTACATGCATACTGATAAATATGTATACGTACAGCATACATACATATACATAAATGAGTAGGAAGCATTGTTAAAAGGGTGTGTTTGGTAGTTATGATATGAAACTATACTGGCTGGTGCTGACTCAACCACCACCACCACCACCACCACTACCACCATTACTACTCATATGAAAGCTGGTTGATTTTCACTGCTGATTCATCTACTACAGCAGTCTACCATTTTCCTTGTGTGCAGAATGGCCAGGAGGACCCACTAAAATGTGAATATACAAAATAGCTGCAAACATTAAATATATACCTGTTATATTGGGCTACAGATTTTCCTCATAAAATAAAAACATGATTGGTCTGGGGTTTTTTTCTATGTATATAAAGGGAAATATGGAAGGGGACACAAAATTAGCTATGGTCTTTTGTTGTTTGTTTTTTAATTCTTCATTTGGCTCATCATGGTCCATGAACCAACACATACTAATATTAAATTTGATTCCCTATCCTTTTTAATCCTCCATCTACTTAAACTGTCTTTGAATGGAAATTATTCACTATTTTCAATATAAGTACGAAAACTACAAAAAAATATTTACGGTTAACTCAAGCTAAAAAGTATACGCCTCCCTTATACAAAAAAATAGCTTAACATAATCTACTTAGTACCTTACAATTAAGAGTAAATATTCATGTTTAATAACAATCATGTCATGTTACTAAATATTTATTATAGTGAAAAGCCATTTAAATATCATTACTCTTGAATGCAGCACTGGGAATAAAATACATAACAGCAATAACATGTATTCATATTAATACAGTAAACTCTTAATTTAACGGTATTAAATCAACAACTTCGGGGGAACGAGTCATTGTTTTGTGAAATTGCAATGTCGGTAATTAAATGGGCAAATTTATCATCATTTACGAGTTTCTACGATGATAATAATAAATAACTGATCACTTGTGACGTAGTGATTACAAAGGTGTTATCAATTCTAGTTCTAGTTGAGCGGAAATTACCATTGAAGCGAAATCAGAACAAGTCCAAATTCTAACATTATTTTCTATTTTTTTTAATATCAGCTAAATACATAATTCATTATATCAAGGCCCACTAAATCAAGGGTTTACTGTATAAGAAGTATTAATGGGAGAAATCTGCAGAAAATACAATACCTACTGATTTGTGACATTTATGCATAATTCACATTATTAAGGCATTATACTAAGGCACTATTTATATACACCAATCAACAATGACTGCCTCACTCAAACTGCCATTCTGGGTTCAAAAAATTAAAAATATTACATTTATTCATTCTAGCTATGAAGAAAGACATAGCAATGAAATGTTACATATATTTTCTTAACCAATTATTCTTGTGAGTGTGAGTTTTGCAATGATTCCTGTTGATGCTTCAAGCTATTCTATAAAATTCTAAAAGCAGGTGACCAAAGCCTCAATGCTCAAGAAAGTTAACATCTGACCTCTCGGCGAACAACTCAAAAAATCTGAAAAAAATAAACTTGTCTATTATATTCACAGTTTTAATAAAAAGAAAAAATGGGATTATTGCAGCAACACCGTCATCAACCAAAAATTAATACTTTGTCAGGAGATATTTCTTACTATAATGTAATCAGTGATTCACAACATAATCAGGGACTAGATAAGCCCAGTTCGGTACACAAAAAAAAGAATCCGTAGTCTTCTTTTACAAATGTGATCGGAGACAAATTGACTTAAGAATTAAAAGAGAAGAAATTATATCAGTTTAAGTTTGGAGGCAACCTGATGTTCACCTTTTGGACAGGAATAGACATAGAAAAGCTGTCTACGCCAAAGCTTAAGTACAAGAATGAAAGATTAGAATTACTGAACTTTTACATCAGGTTACTGAACACAAAACAGGAAGCTGAAACATGACAGACAACAGATTGATAACTCACTCATGTTAATAGAGAATGAGGTGAGATGGTTAACAAAATCATTAACATGTGCACCTAAATGAACACCGTTATTGTACTGGTTACATCTTGCATCCATAAATCATCACGCAGAACGGTTGTCTTATGTAAATGGGACACAATCATCTTTCAAGCACTAACAAGCCCATCTGTGCCAATTTTCAACCCTCTCCAAAGCAACTATTTCCTTTTTTGAAGACTGTCACTAGAAAAGTATGAGTGATCCTCTAGTCCCTTTTTAACGATGAATGATGGTGAAAAAGAGCTAAACAAGGAATCATTATTATGTGCACTATTCTCTTTACACTTTGAACACAAGGTTACACGAAGGATCACAAAAAATGACACAGTAAGGACACAATAACCTTCAATAAATGTTGTTCCAGGCACTGTGTTTATCCGCAAGAAGTTTCCAGCATTCACAAACACTTTTATCCAATGGTACACATTAAAAAGAAAAACAAGGAAGCATCTTCTGAGAACAGAGAAGAAAAGAAAACCCAGAATGATAAACTTGCACTAAAGGACAACATTGGGGTAAAAAATAAAAAATAAATGACACACACATTACTCAAGCTTTAAAGGGTGAGGTTAGCATCTAATCAGCACAGGATTAGCACCCATGTATTCAGCAGCAACACACCAGGACTACAGACACAACTCCAAAGGACGAGCCTCCAGATGCACCTTCACATCCAGTTGTAGTAATTTATGATACATTCTTGGTGAACAGAGGAAGGGAATTGTTTATGCAAAATCTTCACTTTTCACAGCTAAGCCGCTTAAACTTCAAAGCATTTTTGTAATACAGCCAGCTGTATATTAATATTACAAATTATTGTGATGAGATAAAACATTTAATTTTTTTTTCCAATACACAATTTTGTACAGACACCAAAAAATGTAAGAGCCCTAATAGTACTTTAGGACTAATACAAGTACATAATCAAGATACAAAATACATACATTTAAAACCTGAAACTAGTACATACATATACCGCTGTACATGTAGGCTATACAGCCACATCCCATGTACATTGGCATCAGCAAGTCTGCAATATTTAGAGGTAATGCCAGGCTGGGAAAATTCACTGGTCCTGCATTTTGAAGCGGCCCAAACTTACAACCAGGCAACCGTTTTTTAATGCTAGTATGCCTTGTATTGGCACCAAGGTGAAAGCTCAACACTAAAAGGAATCCAGGTCAGTGGATTTCAAGCGATCATCAATAACTTAAAAATGAGTTCTGGACAAGGACATTTCAGAATATGAATAAAATCTTCTCAGCCTGGGTAAAGCTATCAGTAAGTCAAGAGTCTTGACATGTTACATATACAGTGGCAAGAACCAATGTAATAATGCTAATACTAGGAAGACAACATCCATGGAGACAAGATAAAGCTTTTTTTGGCACGGGAAACAGTGTATGTGTTTGGCAGTGGATAGCATCACCTAACACTTATAAATGCACATGATGATAATGAAATCCGGGCTGAATCTACATTTGCAGTTGAGAATATACAATTTGACATCATGAACGTTAAGGTTTCAAGGAAGGGAAGTAGTACACAAACCTCATTCCTTGAGAGTTAAGGCCAAACTTCCTTCATAGGATTGCAATATATGGGAATTGATCAATATTAAGAAGCATACAATACTTTTGATTAAAGAAGATTAAGAATATAAGGAAGCTACAAAAGGCCCGGAGACCTGCACTAGGTAGTTCGTGTTACTCCAATACTCCCTTATTACCTTATTACCTACATTCACCTCTCGTCCCCATCCATAAAGCCGTCGAGTCTTCTTTTAAAACTCCTTATCGTCTGTGCACTAACTACTAACTAACTAATAGTTATGATTACTTATCATTTAACAGATAGGTTCTTGAACACTTTCAGTCCTCAGCCCACTTAGTTGGGTGTTACTGTTTTTTTCAACCCATCACTTATGATGAAATATTTGCCTTTAAATAGATGGGTTAGAATCCCATCTATCACACTCCCTCAGACATCACATCTGCCTCAAAGGAAATATAAAAACCTTCTGTCACTAGAAGTCCCGATAATTACAGTTACTCCATTGACTATTAAATAATATAGGACTCAATATATTTTTTTCAACACTCCTAAGAAAACCTCCGTAACATTTGATTGTCAGTCATCCTCACAGTCACTTTTTGCATTTTCCGTAACTTACAACCAATACTAAAACAACACCTTGATCGTATTTTCACAAGTGTAAGGTTTTACTGTGAAATTACTTACCTAATTTCTTACTATCATCCCAATCCATGAGAAATAAACACCCTTATTGGGCCCGCAGTGCGTTGTGACAAACAGACGAACACCCGTGATGCAAAGTAGCCAGTGCATTACCATGTGCAATGAGTATGTACCTGAGGGTGTACATACATATATATTTGATTTACATAAGTACTTGCATAGGAAGAATGAACAATATATATTACTTTATTGGACAAAGATGAGAGAAATGAATGAAAAGGTGGTAGGAAGATGTTATGTTTTCACAATGTATAGAGTCAAGAGTATCAATCCTACACTCCTACACGTCAAGTCACCTCAATGATGCAGGTACTTTCAAGCAGGACTGTACAAAGTAGGAAAACTTTCAAGCATTCCTTCATTTTAATACCATATTGCAGTGTGATGTTTTTTATAGATGATTCATGTATTTTACAATACAACATAACACAATTTTAGATATGTACCTATTATAAAAACTGCATTGGTTACAACATGTATGGTTACAAACAAGAGATTCTTTCAATACAACTGATTTGATATTAATAAGGGAAACTATCTTAAAATACAACTGCAGAAAATATAGACATAGGAAACACTTCAAGGTAAATTAATCAGATACTAACAATTCTATAGAACTTCTCCGGTGCTAAAAGTATAGATTAACATGAATACAATGACTATTATATACTAGGAAACAAAAAAAATTATTCTTGAAAACATTGATTGGTTGAAAAAGCAAATTATAAAAAAAACTTTTCCCACTAACAGTATTCCACTCTTCTCTCCTGGCCATTCTGCACCCAAGTAAAATTTTGGCAGATACACAACTAAAGCAAACAAAAAGAAAAATCAAGAAAACTAATACACCCAAATAGAGTTACTTCAGTCTTAATTACCTTTGAACAATGCAACTCACTCAAATAAAATGGAGATAAAATAGGATGAGAAACAGAGCATACCTGCCTATTACTCCACTGTGATGGCGGTGGTGGTGGTGGTGGAGGAGGTGGTGGAGGAGGAGGAGGAGGAAGAGGTGGTGGAGGTGGAGGTAATGGTGATAATTAGGGGAGGGGCTTTCCTCCTCGTGCTTGGATATCATGTTGCTTCTTTAGTCTCTTCTTCAGCTCCTGAGGGAACTTCTCATAGCATTTCTTGCAGATCTGTAGTATGGGGTAAGGCATTACACAAAGGTATCATCATCATCATCATTTATTATTATTATCATTATTATTAGCACAAGTGAAAATTAATTCGTCACCATTACCTTCATAAAAATCAAAGCAATTCTTCATAACAAACTCAGTTAAGACCAGAAGGCGGTGGTACAGTGGTCAGCGTTCGGGCATGACAACCTAGGGTCCCGGGTTCGATCCCCCGATATCCGCTGGCCACTTTTCATTATTTGATATCACCGCCGAGTGGCCAAAGACTACCCACATTGCTGCCATACTGTCCTCAGACGGGACTTACAATGTTATATGCATTTTAGGCTTTAGCAGCGATTAGCCTCTCTTCGTTCTCAACATATTCAAGCGAGAACGTAAACTTTCCAGGCGTCACTATAAAACATCTAAAAACCCACGCTAAATAACAGGCAGGAGGCGAGTCCATCTGTGCCTCCAACACAAACACCAACTTCACAATATTGACCTTACAGACTGTGAGGAACTGCACCTGCCTCGTCTTCCCCTAATTAGTGGTTGAACTACCACTCTCGTCTGCCGGCGCTTGTTCACCGGCTTCCCCGCCACTACCCCACCCCCTTGTCCATGGGGTAGGGGGGTAGTCTAACCGAGCCAAGCTCCACGCCACCGGCTTGGAGAAGGACAGAACGCCTCAGCTCTCACACCTGACAACACCTCACCACCTGCTGCTGGTTCTCAACATTCCGAAGGCATTTTTGGAGACTTGGGCTCCCTTCCAGTGTGCCCTTCAACTGTACCTACACCATTCGACCCTCCCTGGTGTCTGAGGAGCAATCTACGTTGCCGAGTTTTGCTGTCACGCATCTCGCCCTCAAAACAGCTGTACAGGGAGTTATTGGGGTGTCATACCCCTGCTCCGGTAATTGTTTACGAGCAGTTCGTCGTTGGTGATTTATTTTGGCTTTTAGCCTACTGTTTGCTATTTGTGTGTGTGTAAATATATTCGGGGTATCATACTCCATGATTTTTCTTCCCCACAACTCTATAAAAGGATAATATTAATTGGTAGTCACCTCGGCCCTGACACAGACAAACGAAAGTAAGTCCATAAAAATACGACAAAAACCGCTACTCACTGGCTTTTGATCAAACTCAAAGAACTTGGTCTTCTGGGTCATCTTGGTGTCACATGTGGCACAAGCA
>JAPQNM010000039.1:443568-453568 GCA_029783475.1 Metacarcinus magister
AGAGAGAGAGAGAGAGAGAGAGAGAGAGAGAGAGAGAGCGAGAAAAGAAAGGTGGTATGTAGGGAAGGGAAGGGAGAAAAAGAAATATAAAGAGAAAGAGTAAAAATGGACGAAGGGAGAAAAGGAAAAAAAAGAAGAAAGAGAACAGGAGAGAATGAAAAGTTACAGGAAATTAAAAGGTGAATAGTGTGAAAGGAAGAGGAAAGAGAGAGAGAGAGAGAGAATAAAAAAAAGTGAGAGAAAAAGAGAGAGAGAGAGCATAATGACCAAGCCAATGAAGACAACAAAGAGACAGCTCAACAAGAATGCCTTATACACTCATTCACATTCACCACTTAATAGAATTTACATACATTATGACCACCACCACCACCACCACCACCACCACCACCCAGAGGATGGAAAGTGAGTCTGAACCTTACTCACTGCACTCATTCACGCTTTACCTATTGTTTATTCAGCCTAAATCACACACACGGACGCTCGCACTCTCCCTGTGTTACTCATGCCAACCATTACCTGCCATCCGGACCCATAATTTAACGTCAATCGTGCATTTTTATCGCAACCGGAAGTCACTTATGATTATGCGGAACCGACACAGAGATAATAGATAGATAGAGAGATAGAGAATTACATCGAAAATCAGAGAGACAGAGAGACAAAGAGACTTCAGTAAAAAGTTTTATTTGCAATGGTCCAGCTTAACTTTTTTTCGCTTTTTTTTCCCCCAAGGTCCATCAACGCGGGGAGAGTTAAGCAGTAATGGCCAAACTGACGCTGAAATACCCACTCAGTTGTACCCGATTACCCGGCAAGTGGATTAGTCATGTTTGCATCCTCTCTCCTTTAATGGCGACGAGCGAACGAACGAAACGAAACGAGCGAGTTATTACGAATCGCTAAAATGAAATCACTCCTCTTGAATATGAAGTTTGCGTAGTAGTAGTATTAGATTAGATGAGTTTGCATGACCTGGTATAGGGTATAGCTGCCTCCGAGCGTAATTAAAACCAGTTCCAGCCTCGCAGTGTATTAAAAGAGGAATGGAAATTACTGTGTATATAGATTGTATACGGATCGAAATAATTAACACAGCTGGGACTTAATCATCATCAGCTAGGCGGCCAAAGCCAAGCGAGAGAGAGGAGGAATAAGAGCGATGTAATGTGAAAATGTGCGTTGTATTGTTGTACGTTAATTACACAACTTCGCTCAATGTGTTTTAAAAGATCGTTAGCGTGTGTTCATGTGTGTGTGTTCATGTGTGTGTGTGTGTGTGTTATTGCCGTATTGGAACATGGTACACACAAGTATTTTTATTGATTTATTTAGTGTTGCGTTGTTGCAATGTTTCCGGCGACACTTGTCCGGTGTAGCGTGTGAAATATGTGCATGTTCTTCTTTGTCTTCTTCCTCCTTGTCTTCCTCCTCCATTTTTTCTTCCTCCACCTTTTCTTCTTCCTCTTTGTCTTCCTTCTCCTCCTTCTCTTCCTACTTATTTTCTTCCTCCTCCTTCTCTTCCTCCTTCTTTTCATCTTCAGCCTTTTATTCCTCCTCCTATTCCTCCTTTTATTCCTCCTCCTCCTTTTCCTCCTCCTCCTCCTTTTCCTCCTCCTCCTCCTTTTCCTCCTCCTCCTCCTTTTCCTCCTCCTCCTTCACTTCCTAGTTCTGAGAATCTATATAAATTGACTTGTTTGTCGTAGGAGAGAGAGAGAGAGAGAGAGAGAGAGAGAGAGAGAGAAGAGAGAGAGAGAGAGAGAGAGAGAGAGAGAGAGAGAGAGAGAGAGACAGCCAAACACGATACGGACAGTCATAAAACAACACACAAACAAACACAAAAGCAAACAAAACAGAAACGAACAACAAACACACATTGAAAACTTAAAAGAGAGAGAGAGAGAGAGAGAGAGAGAGAGAGAGAGAGAGAGAGAGAGGAGAGAGAGAGAGAGAGAGAGAGAGAGAGATACCACACACTGCCTGCATCCGCCTCGTTCATCCATTCACCCACATCCAAACTTTGCGCAGGGACAACCTCGAACAGAAAACGGATTGGGGATCAGCAAATAGCGCAAGTTTCGCATTCTTGGGCAAGAGAACGTCAGAAAAGGCGATAATCCATGTACCTTTAATGGCAGTTGCGTCTCTTTGTCCTCCTCCTCTTCCTCCTTTTCCTCCTCTTCCTCCTCCTCTCTTGTTTTTATATTTCTCTCGCTTTCCTCTCTTATTTTTACTTTGCATTCCTACGTTTCACTCTTCCTTGTTTTCCTCCTCCTCCTCCTCCTCCTCCTCCTCCTCTTCCTTTAACCAGTACAGTCAAAGGTCATGGTAAGCACCTTCCTAAAATATTACCACAGTCGACCTTAAAGAAAGTGAGAGAAAAAAAAATAATAAGAGAGAGGAAAAAAAACCGATACAAAAGAGTCCATAATCGAAGTGGAAAGTCCAATTTGCCTTAATGGGAAATCCTCTTTTCCTCTGGCTGCGTAAACAAGCATTTTTATTATTCTCTCTCTCTCTCTCTCTCTCTCTCTCTCTCTCTCTCTCTCTCTCTCTCTCTCTCTCTCTCTCTCTCTCTCTCTCTCTCTCTCTCTCTCTCTCTCTCTCTCTCTCTCTCTCTCTCTCTCTCTCTCTCTCTCTCTCTCTCTCTCTCTCTCTCTCTCTCTCTCTCTCTCTCTCTCTCTCTCTCGTGTTTTGTTTTCCTGTTTTTTGTTCTGTTAATTTTTTGCTCTGATTGACGTGTATGTGTGTGTGTGTGAGAGAGAGAGAGAGAGAGAGGAGTGTTCTCCTCCTGCCTTCCAATGTTTTTTTAAGTTCCTTCACATAGGAACACATAGGAAGAACAAACAGCAACAGGCCTGCTGGCCCTTACGAGGCTGTTTGTGAGTACACTATCTAATCTAGAGTGAAGGATACAGGATAGTAAGGGTGAAGGCCACTACTGCTACCACTACTTCCTGGCAAGCGATGTCAGGCCACTAGCGACGTCTTTTGAATCGACATTTCGTAAGTTAGGTACATCAGGATGAACATACTCAAAAGTTTGCTACGTTAACGGAAATTTTTTGCAAAATTTCCTCTTCGATTTTGTTTTTTTTAAACTATGTTGTACATGGGAATAATGTAAGACTTTCAGCATAGTTTCAGTTAATTTCACCAGAAACTTTTATTGATATAAATGAATTTATTTGGGTTAAAACAGATGATAAAATCAGTATGGTGGATCTAATACTTTACCAATGTTGATGGAAAAGATATCAGATATTCCTTATGAAATTACCAACTAATAAACAAAGCACTTTGTTCAATTGGTATCTTAGCTTAGAAGCTAATATTGTTTGTTTAATGATATCATTATTTTAGTAGATAACTATTTTTCATGAGATAGATACTGATCAAATATAACAAAGAGTTATATTGTGAAATCATAAATATTTTTCTCCTTTTTTTAAACCCTATCCCATTCCAATCCTGCGTCTAGTTTCTTTTTTCATTATTTATAATCTACGTAATTTACGTGAGGACGTAATATATATTTTCTTAATATTGTGTTTATCAGTACTTGTTACATACCATAAGGATCAGAAAAAGGTGCAGCTTTTGAAGCATTGCTTGAAAATTCAATACGAGTAAAACGAAAGGAGTTACAACTAGTTTAAGTAGAACATATGATGAAAACAAGTTTTTATACACTATTTCAGGATGGCAGAGTCTGTTTGATTACTCCTGTAGTGTACATAGCCTTTCTTTAACCTTCTTAAATGCTTCTGCATCAAGATAAGGCTCACTAGAATTAGGTATATAGAGGCAGAAAACAATTCAATTCCCACCGCTCGCTCGGTCATGACCGGCCGATCAAAATCTTCACTACTGACTCTGTCACCGGTGCCAATGGCTATGGAAGTTATTTATTTTCATTCTTAAATGCTAATGCATCAAGATAAGGCTCACTAGAATTAGGTATATAGAGGCAGAAAACAATTCAATTCCCACCGCTCGCTCGGTCATGACCGGCCGATCAAATTCTTCACTACTGACTCTGTCACCTGTGCCAATGGCTATGGAAGTTATTTATTTTCATTCTTAAATGCTGCTGCATCAAGATAAGGCTCACTAGAATTAGGTATATAGAGGCAGAAAACAATTCAATTCCCACCGCTCGCTCGGTCATGACCGGCCGATCAAAATCTTCACTACTGACTCTGTCACCGGTGCCAATGGCTATGGAAGTAATTTATTTTCATTCTTAAATGCTGCTGCATCAAGATAAGGCTCATTAGAATTAGGTATATAGAGGCAGAAAACAATTCAATTCCCACCGCTCGCTCGGTCATGACCGGCCGATCAAAATCTTCACTACTGACTCTGTCACCGGTGCCAATGGCTATGGAAGTTATTTATTTTCATTCTTAAATGCTGCTGCATCAAGATAAGGCTCACTAGAATTAGGTATATAGAGGCAGAAAACAATTCAATTCCCACCGCTCGCTCAGTCATGACCGGCCGATCAAATTCTTCACTACTGACTCTGTCACCGGTGCCAATGGCTATGGAAGTTATTTATTTTCATTCTTAAATGCTGCTGCATCAAGATAAGGCTCACTAGAATTAGGTATATAGAGGCAGAAAACAATTCAATTCCCACCGCTCGCTCGGTCATGACCGGCCGATCAAAATCTTCACTACTGACTCTGTCACCGGTGCCAATGGCTATGGAAGTTATTTATTTTCATTCTTAAATGCTGCTGCATCAAGATAAGGCTCATTAGAATTAGGTATATAGAGGCAGAAAACAATTCAATTCCCACCGCTCGCTCGGTCTTGACCGGCCGATCAAAATCTTCACTACTGACTCTGTCACCGGTGCCAATGGCTATGGAAGTTATTTATTTTCATTCTTAAATGCTGCTGCATCAAGATAAGGCTCATTAGAATTAGGTATATAGAGGCAGAAAACAATTCAATTCCCACCGCTCGCTCGGTCATGACCGGCCGATCAAAATCTTCACTACTGACTCTGTCACCGGTGCCAATGGCTATGGAAGTTATTTATTTTCATTCTTAAATGCTGCTGCATCAAGATAAGGCTCATTAGAATTAGGTATATAGAGGCAGAAAACAATTCAATTCCCACCGCTCGCTCGGTCATGACCGGCCGATCAAAATCTTCACTACTGACTCTGTCACCGGTGCCAATGGCTATGGAAGTTATTTATTTTCATTCTTAAATGCTGCTGCATCAAGATAAGGCTCACTAGAATTAGGTATATAGAGGCAGAAAACAATTCAATTCCCACCGCTCGCTCAGTCATGACCGGCCGATCAAATTCTTCACTACTGACTCTGTCACCGGTGCCAATGGCTATGGAAGTTATTTATTTTCATTCTTAAATGCTGCTGCATCAAGATAAGGCTCACTAGAATTAGGTATATAGAGGCAGAAAACAATTCAATTCCCACCGCTCGCTCGGTCATGACCGGCCGATCAAAATCTTCACTACTGACTCTGTCACCGGTGCCAATGGCTATGGAAGTTATTTATTTTCATTCTTAAATGCTGCTGCATCAAGATAAGGCTCATTAGAATTAGGTATATAGAGGCAGAAAACAATTCAATTCCCACCGCTCGCTCGGTCTTGACCGGCCGATCAAAATCTTCACTACTGACTCTGTCACCGGTGCCAATGGCTATGGAAGTTATTTATTTTCATTCTTAAATGCTGCTGCATCAAGATAAGGCTCACTAGAATTAGGTATATAGAGGCAGAAAACAATTCAATTCCCACCGCTCGCTCGGTCATGACCGGCCGATCAAAATCTTCACTACTGACTCTGTCACCGGTGCCAATGGCTATGGAAGTTATTTATTTACATTCTTAAATGCTGCTGCATCAAGATAAGGCTCATTAGAATTAGGTATATAGAGGCAGAAAACAATTCAATTCCCACCGCTCACTCGGTCATGACCGGCCGATCAAAATCTTCAGGTGACAAAGAGGAGAGAACCAACTCTTTTCTCTATCTCTTTTTCCCTTCCTCCCCTTCCATGTTCTCTTTCCCTTTCTCTCTTTTCTTCCCCTTATTTTGTTCTCTATTCCTTTTCCTTTCTCTTCCAATTTAATTTGTTCCTTCCTTTCTCATTTCTTTTACTTTTTTATTATTTTTTTTTCCATTGGTTCCTTCATCTTTCGTTTCATATCCTTTCTCTACCTTTCTCTTTCTCTCTCTCTCTCTCTCTCTCTCTCTCTCTCTCTCTCTCTCTCTCTCTCTCTCTCTCTCTCTCTCTCTCTCTCTCTCTCTCTCTCTCTCTCTCCCCTTTCCTTCACCTAAACATCCTATTCCTCTCTATTGTAGGTACTCTGCCATGCTCTCTGAACCACTACACATCAAAGACCAGAGGAGGAGGAGGAGGAGGAGGAGGAGGAAGAGGTGGAGGAGAAGGAGAAGGAGGAAACTAAGGAAAGCCTAGTAGCTATTTTTCCTTAAATTCACATCGACCTCAATTTACCTGATTTTGATTAACCAGTTAGAGAGAGAGAGAGAGAGAGAGAGAGAGAGAGAGAGAGAGAGAGAGATAAACTCATATTGAAAGACATGCAAACAGCTTTAGGTGAAGGAAAAATCTGAGGAGGACAGACAGAGTCCATTAAGAAAGACAGCTCTAAAATGTGTGAGAGAAAGCGAGCGAGAGAGAGAGAGAGAAAAAAAAGAGAGAGAGAGAGAGACACACACACACACACGTTCGAACACATAGGACCGAAGCCTCACAGTGTGGTTTGCTCCCTTGATTTGCTTTCCACCTCCACCACCACCACCACCACCACCACCACCACCACTACTATTGAATGTTTAAACTCGCTCTATGAAAATGCCCTGAACGCCAACCAGGGTGGGAGGAGGGGGAAAAAAAAAAAGGAGGAAAGAATAGGTCGGTGTTTCAAAAAGGGATTTGTAGTTTCATTTGTCTTCATCGTGAGCTCTTTAAAAGAGCCAAATGTTCCGTTTTGTTTCGTGTTTTTTCTTTGTTGATTGTTCTTTCCTCTCCCTTTTGTTTACGTTTTTTCACTTTTTTGTCTATCATTGTGCATTATTGCATTTTACTCTCTCTCTCTCTCTCTCTCTCTCTCTCTCTCTCTCTCTCTCTCTCTCTCTCTCTCTCTCTCTCTCTCTCTCTCTCTCAGGGGATTAGATAGCTTACACCTGTCACTCACTCCCTCTCTTCCCCTCATCTTCCCCTCATCTTCCCATTATCTTACCTGTTTCCCATTCCCCTCTTTCATTCCCTCAGGTGATTTGTTCTTCCTCTTCCCTCTTTTCTCCATTCACTCCATTTATTCCTCTTTTCCCTATTCCTGCTTCGCTTTTGTCTTGTTCCTTAATCCTATTCTTCTTCCTGTTCTTCTATTTCCTTATCTTCTATTATTTCATGTGTTTTTCTTTTCCTCTCTCCCTCTCTCCCTCTCTCTCTCTCTCTCTCTCTCTCTCTCTCTCTCTCTCTCTCTCTCTCTCCAACGCCTCACTCCATCCACCCCCAACCCCCTCCCTGCCCCCCCACACCCCGACTTTCAACCCCCTCAGGACACGCCCCCACTCTCAGTTTTTCCTAATCAGTGCATATTTTCGTGGTGTCAGATTCACTAATTAATCCCAGACGGGGCATCCTTTGGCCTTGTGTGTTTGTGTGGGTGTGTGTGTGTGTGTTTGTGTCATTATAGCCTTCACCGCCATTGTAGTAAATTCTGATCCACAGACAAAAGTTTGGAAAAGATAATGAAATATTTTGTTACCTCGCGTTATTTATTCTATTTTTTTTTTTTTCCCTCCTTGACGTTACTGAATATAAAATGTAATTCAGGCTTGATAACACACACACACACACACACATAACACACACACACACACACACACACACACACACACACACACACACACACACACACACAGTAAAACCAGGTAATTTAAAACACCTGTTGACTGTTTAAGGGAGATTTAACCTTTTTTTTATGTGGGTGCTAAAAAAAAATCTACTTTGTATGTTTATGTCTTGCTCTGTTCTGTTTGTTTGTTTGTTTGTTTGTTTGTTTTTTTTCCTTACTCAATTTTTTTCTTTTCTCTTCTTTATCTAAAAAAAAAAAAAATCTCCTGCGCTCATTTCCATTTTATTTTTATTTTTCATTTTTCTTCCTTTATTTATATCCGTTTTTTGTGTGTATTTAATTTATTAGTTATTCTGTTGCATTTTTCCTGCATATTTCACATTCATTCATATCCTTCCCTTTCCTTCTTTATTTTCTTCTTACACTTTACATGAATACAAACAGCTTTCCTATTCTCTTCCTTCTTCTTTTATTAACTCTCTCGCTCTGCATTTTCTCCAAATTTCCACGTATCCTCTCTCTCTCTCTCTCTCTCTCTCTCTCTCTCTCTCTCTCTCTCTCTCTCTCTCTCTCTCTCTCTCTCTCTCTCTCTCTCTCTCTCTCTCGCCGCCCTTATCGATCCTCAGGCGACGTGATATTCAAGATTATCTCACCGACTTGCCTCAGCTTAGCGGGTCTTTCCTGGAGCCCAAAAAACGAGGCGACTTGACGAAGGGGAAAAAAATATTGATGCGAGTTTGACGGAGACAAAGTTAAGACTTAAAACTTTCCGTACACCAGTGTGGAGGAGGTGGAGGAGGAGGAGGGGGAGGTAAGGAGAGAACAAGTGACTGAAGATAGGAGGAAGGAAAAGTGGGAAGGAGGTTAGTAAGGGAGAGGAAGAGGTAAGGGAAGCAAACGGAGAGGAAATGGCAATGGGGAAAGGGAGGAACGGGGTAATGATTAAGGAGGAAGAACAGGAGGAGGAGGGAGAAGGGAGGAGAAAAGAAATAAAGGGAGATTACCCTATGAAATTATCTTATAAGTTTTCGTTCCCCTCACCCAGGTGGGCTCAGGTGAGGGGAAGGGCAGGTGGGACCCCCGATTTTCCTCAAGAAGTTTAAGTTTAGACTATTGGCATTAATAACTTAGAGGGGAGAGAGAGGAATAAAGGGGAGGGGAGAGGAAGGAAGAGGGGAGATAAAAGGGAAGGGGAATAGCACAAGGGAGAGGGAGAGGGAGAAAGAGGGGAGTTAAGACACGAAGTGATGAAAAGAAAAGACAATCGTAAGAAAATTAATACAAGGAAGGGGAAAGCAGAACAATAAGAAGGAAAAGGAAGGAAAATTATATTGAAAAGCTATATATGGAACAGAGTGAAAGAGATAAAGGAGGAAAATATGAAAGAAGATAGATGAAAAAAGGGAAAGGGGGAGATATGGACACGTGGATGGAGGTGTAGTGAAGGGAAATGAGGTTGAAATAGAGGAAAAGGGAAATTAATGGATAGATTTTAGTTATAAAGAATAGGAGAAAAGGAAAGAAAATGGGTTCAAAAATAGGAGTTCAAAAAAATAAGAGGAAGCAGGAAGGAAAATTAGTCTAATGGCCAAACTATAACAAATTGGAAAGAAAAAAATTAAACACTATATAAAGAATGAAAAAGGGAAAAAACCAAAGAAGAAGAAGAGGAGGAAGGGGAAAAAAATTGGTAAGGGGACAGGTAAGAGGGGAGAGGGAAGATGAAATTAAATTATGAGATTCCGAAAGGTGAATTTGGCTTCACCTTTTCCCTTCAACCACTCGCTTACCACGCTCAGCTATCTCTCAAGGGTCAACGGAGAGAGAGAGAGAGAGAGAGAGAGAGAGTGTCAGAGTCAGTCAGTCATCTTCCGAAGCGATATTGGAAAGAGATGAAAAAGTAATGCAAAAGTGAACCTTCCTTTCCCCTTGCATCCATAAGAGAGAGAGAGAGAGAGAGAGAGAGAGAGAGAGAGAGAGATAAAAACCACTTGAAGGTAGGCTGCAGAGTCAAAGTATCTCTCTCTCTCTCTCTCTCTCTCTCTCTCTCTCTCTCTCTCTCTCTCTCTCTCTCTCTCTCTCTCTCTCTCTCTCTCTCTTGTCATAAATAATAATAATGTGTG
>JAPQNM010000039.1:461068-503568 GCA_029783475.1 Metacarcinus magister
TTGTGATTAAGCGCAGCCAATACTTTCCATTACGGTGGTGATGGTGGTGGCAACTTCTCGTAGGCGTAACCCTATGCGGTGTGTGTGTGTGTGTGAGTGTGTGTGAGAGAGAGAGAGAGAGAGAGAGAGAGAGAGAGAGAGCAAAAGAGATCCAGATATCAGAAGGTAATAAAAAATGTACCATCAACAAGCCACACACACACACACACACACACACACACACACACACACACACACACACACACACACCTGTTCATCAAACAAACACCTCAGACCCAAACACCTGTCCCCACCACTTCTCAAATTCTCCTCCTCCTCCTCCTCCTCTTCCTCCTCCTCCTCCTCTTCCTCCTCCTCCTCCTCCTCCTCCTCCTCTGATCGTATATTCTCCTTCAATCTCCAACACAATGTCGCCGAAGAAAGAGGAAGAGAAGAAGGAGAAGAAGAGGATAATAAAGTGAGGTGAAAGGGAAAGAAGAAGAACATAATAAGAAAAATCAGAAGCAAAAGGAAGACGAAGAGGAGGAGGAGGAGGAGGAGGATATGAAAAATTATCAGGAGAATGAGAAGGTGGTGGAGTAGAAAAAGGAAGAGTAACAGAAATTAGAAGAGAGAGAGAGAGAGAGAGAGAGAGAGAGAGAGAGAGAGAGAGAGAGAGAGAGAGAGAGAGAGAGAGAGAGAGATGAAAAATGACCAACAGTAAAAGAGGAAGAAAAAAGCAGAAATGGGGAGGGTAACGAGAACGAGTAGGAAGATGATATGGAAGAGGAAGAGGAAGAAGAGAAGGAGGAAGAAATAGCCATGAAGGAAGAGAAAATGGACAGAGAAGAAGGAGAAGGAAGAGGAGGAGGAGGAGGAGGAGGAGATCAGCTGTGCCTCCTAATGCAACACTTCCAAGTGAAGGGGAAAAAATGAGTGGAGATGAGAGGGTGAGGGGAAATAAGGGAGAAGAAGGACGAGGGGAAATAAGGGAGATAAAGGGAGAGGGGAAATAAGGGAGAAGGGGAGAGAGGGAGGTTCTTTGGTGCCTAAATAAGGGAGATAATGAAGCTGGAGATACAGAGGAGGAGTAGCAGGAGACAAAGCTGGACAAAGGGAGAGGGAAGGGAGAGAGAGAGAGAGAGAGAGAGAGAGAGAGAGAGAGAGAGAGAGAGAGAGAGAGAGAGAGAGGGAGAGGGAGGTAGGCATTGATCCCTTACCACGACCACCACTGCCTCCCTGCTTTCCCTCCCTCCCCTGATTTCCCTCACTCCCTCCCTTCCTCCTTTGCTCAACTACCTGCTCCTCCTTTTCTTCCTCCATTCACACACACACACACACACACTGTAATGGGTAAGATAAGCAGCCGTAGTAGTAGTAGTAGTAGTAGTAGTAGTAGTAGTAGTAGTAGTAGCAATGATAATAATAGTAATAATATCAGTGGTAACAATAGTAATAATAGTAACTACGAGTGTAAAACAACATACAAAAATATTACACTTTTTTATAATTAACGTGAAAAAAGTCATCGATTCTATACATTTCTTCACTTCAAAGAATAAAAAAAATAATATCTATGATTTAGTGCCTCGTTTTTTTTCACTTTTACAAATGTGAAGTCAAAAATCAAACACCTAATTCTTGAACCTCCACCGAAAAGGAAAATCATTTCATCCATCAAAGAAAATATGAACCCACTTTTTATTCAGCCAAAAGACAGGAAAGAAAGGGAAATATTGACCGCGTTTAAGAAGTTTTGTCGAGCAGCGGGCGGCGGGAGGGCGTGGGGGGTGGGGGGTGCGCTAAGGAAAAAGAACCACACTAAAAATGGGGACTTTTAATGGGGGACTCTTAATGGAGAAATTGGACTTTATATTCATGGAAATTTAATGGGGACTGAAATTGAACCTTTAACGGGTATTTAAAATGGGGACTGTCATATTAAACTCTAGAATGTGAACTTGAAATGGAAACTTTTGAAATGGGAACCTAATACTAACCTTTGAAATTGAACTTAATGTGAAGAACTTGACGAGAAAATCTTGATAAACAAAAATGTCAATAGTCAATTTTGAAAGGATGGAATGATAACACTTCATAGTTATAAAAAAATTGAACATCTTGACTAACTACAAAGGGAATTTTTCAAAGGGCGAGTGATTTTTAACGGCTATCATAACGGTCCCAATCTTAATCTTGATCTTTACTAGTCTCTGGTGGGCGAGGCTCGTGCTAATAGCCCTTAACGACCTAACTAGCCGGTGTAGGCGAGGCCGCAATTACACCTTAATAACCTTACCTGACCGCGCTAATTATCCCACAACGGAAGAATATATCAAGCACACCTGAGGCTTAATTATGCTTCCCTCACAGGTGTGTTTGGGGGTGAGGGGGAGGCTAAACAGGTATGAGAAAGGGAGGGAGGGAGGAGAGAATGATTGAGGGGAAGGGGTGATAAGGGGTGAGGGGAGGGGAAGGGGAAGGTAAAGTGATGGGGGAATAAGGAAGGGAAGAGAGAGGTAAAAAAGACAGTTTTGTTCCATTTTTCCCTCACATCTTTCTGTTTTGCTAAATTTTGTATCCAGGTTTTAGTTTTGTTTTTATCAGTAAGGAATTAATAGTCATAGTGGTGGTAGCTGTAGTAGTTGTTGTTGTTGTTGTTGTACGCAGTCGTTAGCAAAATATTACAATTATGAAAATGATAATAATAATAATAATAATAATAATAGTAATAATAACAATAAATAATAATAACTAATATTACTTCACCGCCACACTAACTCATCAGACTAAAACTAAAGAACAACAGAATTTATATTGACAGTCTGTGATGAGAATGTTGAAACTTTGAGACACCTAGAGGAAAATTTGACCTCCCCCAAGCCTCCTCCTCCTCCTCCTCCTCCTCCTCCTCCTCCTCCTCCTCCTCCTCCTCCTCCTCCTCCTCCTCTTCTTCTCCTTCCTCGGGCGGTACAAGCACACGACCCTAACAAAGTCGAGAATAGGATGTCTTTTGTTGGATTTGCTAGACACCGCGGAAGTTTGGGGCAAAAGAGAAACGACGACCTTCTATTCTTCTTGCTCTTTCTTTTGGCTTTCTCTTTTTTTCTCTCTTTCTTTTTGGAATGGGGGGGGGGAAGGGAGGGCCGTGTTGGTCCTATTCTTTTCTTTTTTTACTTCTCTCTCTTTTGTGGTCCTTTTTGAAGCCCTTTTTTAGGTATTAATAAGCGGACAGGTAGGTCTGCTTGCTTTCCCTCGTTCCTCTCCTCCTCCTCCTCCTCCTCCTCCTCCTCCTCCTCCTCCTCCTCCTCCTCCTCTTCTTACGGGTTCACAGGCTTCGGTGGACAAAAGAAAAAAAGAAAAGACGTGAAGACAAGAACAAGGAAATAAAAAGAACTCAAGCAAAAGTTGAAAGAGGAGGAGGAGGAGAGAGGAGGAAGAGGAGGAGAGAGGAGGAGGAGGAGGAGAGGAAAAGAATAACAATAATACATGTGTTGCAGTCTCTGTGTGTGTGTGTGTGTGTGTGTGTGTGTGTGTGTGTGCGCGCGTGTGTGTGCGCGCGTGGTTGCCGTGTCCTTGGTGTGTCCAGTCGTCGAGATGAGGTGTAATTGCACGCACATTTACATGCCACGTCAGCACGGACATCCCTCCCTCCCTCCCTCCCTCCCTCCCTCCCTCCCTCCCTCCCTCCGTGCACGCCGCTTAGCACGTGAGAGTCGCAAGTAAATATGAAATGAAAGTAAATAAGTCTGAGAAAATATGAAAATAAAAAGAATGAAATATGCAAATAAAATAAGCACTCAGACTGAGGTTAGATAAGAAAATATAAATAAAATGGATTAAAGAAAATATTACAGTAGAAATGTGAAGGAGAATAAGAAATAAGCAAATAAAGTTACTGAAAGGCATTAGAAATAAGCAAACACGTAGACGTAGAATTAATGAATAGATAAATTAAAAGACGAGAATTAAAATGTTTTCTCTGTCAAAAGGTTAAGTAAAAAAATAAATAAATAAATAAAAGGAAATATTTTCATATGCTTATTCTCAAAGCTTAACAATGTGTGAGTTTTTCTTTTTTCATTTTTATTTCTCCTTTTTCCTTCCTTTCTTCAACTCAGACTTTGAGGATTTTTTTTCTTATTTCACCCGAGCACAACAGAGACAAGAGGAAGAGAAACGTTACAGTTAGTCTTTCCAGTTTGCATTTCCAGTATTCATTCAGTTCACATTTTCACAATACTAAAAAACAAAAATTCATACACTTCCAAGTAACCAAAGATTGAGTGAGTGAGGATTCTAAAAAATACAAAATCTAAGAAATAACTTGACCCATTAAAAGTCTACAAAACCAAAGCTTCCATTCCAAGGCTTCTCTTAAAACATTCACTAAGGGTTAACAACAAAAAACAAAAAAACGAAGAGAATAACCAAATATATACCTTAATAATAAAAAGACTAAGAGTAAAGGCTTGCAATAAGAGGGCTTACAGAAAGGTCACGCAATAAAAGGCTTCCAGTAAGGGCTTCATATCATCCTTCCTTCGTGACAACAAGTGCTGAGGGCAAGTCCACTTCCTAGCACAGGGGAGTAACTCTTGCCCTCTAGCCGTGGTCAGCGCAAGGCAAGCCAGATTAAAAACTGGGACGGGAACACGAGCAGCGTAATGAGAAGCTGAAGTGAGTTACGGTGAGAGGGAGGGAGAGAGGGAGAGTGTGTGAGGAGGGTGGGAAAAAGGGAACAGGAAGAGTAAAAAAAACATCAGGAAAATGTGCCAGAAAGAAAGGAAAAGGAAAGAAAACCAAAGTGAATTACTGCGAGAAGGAAGATTGGAGGAAAAATTGAGAGAAAGAAAGAAATTAAGAAGAAGCAAGAATGGGAAGTGTTTGTACAGGAAATGAAGCAAAAAATAAGACTGAGATAGAAATTAGAGAGAAAAAAAGAAAAAGAAATTGAGAAAAATATAAAAGCAAGAAAGAAAATGACGAAAGTGAAGTGAAACACAACGCAAAAGTGAAAAAGTATGAGAGAAAGGCAGAGACAGGAAAAAAGGGTTGATAGAAAAATTAAAGCAGAGGGAAAGAAAGAATAAGGGAAGAGGAGGAAAAAGAGAATACACGAGAGAAACTTTCAGTGCAAGAATAGAGAAAGAGAGAGAATAGAGCCAAAAAAATAAGATAGAATAAAGCTGAATTAAAAGAGCTGAGGACAGAGAGAGAGAGAGAGAGAGAGAGAGAGAGAGAGAGAGAGAGAGAGAGAGAGAGAGAGAGAGAGAGAGAGAAAGAGAGAGAGAGAGAGACTCCACCACTCAATACACACCAACACGAAAATATAAGCTCGCTCACACACACACACACACACACACACACACACACACACACACACACACACACACACACACACACACACACACACTAACCCCTTTCCTCCAAAAAACGTTCCTTTAAACCCCCTCCATTTACCTTCCTTCATCCTTCCCTCTTTCTTCCCACTTTTTATTCTTCCTCCTTCTATTCCCTTTCCTCCACTCCCTTTCTCTCTATATTCCCCATCGCCATTTTAACTCTCCTCCCTTCCCCTCATCTTCCCCTCACTCTTCCCTCACCCTCACCCTCACCCTCACCCTCACCCTCACCCTCCCCTCACCCTCCCCTCTGGTTGTTAGCTGACCTGTGCACATTTTAATATACAACCTTTATGTGGGGGCGAGAAGGGGATACTTAACAAGGGGGCGCAGCACCCTCCTATGCCTTAAAATAATGTGTGTGTGTGTGTGTGTGTGTGTGTGTGTGTGTGTGTGTGTGTATCCACTTGACGTATTCCTGGAAGACAGTGATTGAGCGAGGATCGGAAGAACGCAGAGGAAGAGGAAGAAAAAGAAGAAAGAAAGGAAGAAGGAAGAAGAACCTCAACAACAACAACAACACAACAAAACCTGAACACGAATACGAACCAGGAAAAAGAAATTGAAAACAAAGTAAAAGGAACAAAAGACAAGAAGTAATAGGAAATTTACACCACCACCACTGCCTACGGGACTGAAATTGAGTCCAGATTCGTGTTTGTCAAGTAGTATAACCCCTATAAACCAATTTTATATGAGATTTGAAACTTTCAAAATTGTCACGCAATTTTCGTGGGTACATACCTTAGAGTTTTTTCTGAAAATCACGTTTTATTAAATAACTCGAAAAGTATAAGGTTTACGTTAACAATGTAAGGTGTAGTAAAGAACGAGCAGACAACTGCCGTTCTTTTGAGCTACAATGGAATGACAATGGAATGTAAATTATTGAAAAAATGTCACATTATCTTTTTTTAAAAAACATTACTTTTTTCCTGATATTCTCCAAAGTTATAGGAAATACTGGAAACATTATTGCACCATCTGATAGACCATGACAAACTCCACAAATTTATCTATATGCATATATGCTCTGCGACTAATAGTTTTACAGTAAAATAGCAAAAATGTTTTTGACGTAAATTTTGGTCGACATTTACAGAGCCAAAAAATTTATAAAATATTTTCGTCACAGAAACGTGAAAAATCACATGAATTAAAGCTGCACATCTGCACTAGAAAATAATAAGGTATTTTTAGTAAGTTATCTTCAATGATCAATAATAACCGATATTAACATCAACCCAATGTATATACATTAGGTTACATTGCAGAAACGATTCTTCAAACAACGTAAGGTACCCCAAGGCGCCTCCCGCATTGTTGTACCCATGACTACTGGTTCGACGCTTGTTTATAAGGGTTCCCAAGCCGCGTCCCAGAGGATTAGCTGATGGAGGGAGAGAGAGAGAGAAAGAGAGTGTGTGAATGAGAGGATTAGCAAGAGTGTGCCCTCTCACCCCCCTCTATAATGATCACCAAGATTAATCCAAACTAACAACGCTCCTCCCATCATTCTAGCAGCCAATCTCAACTATGAAGGGGGTAAGGAAGGTAATTTTATTGATATAGACTATACCACAACCATCACCACCTCTCTCTCTCTCTCTCTCTCTCTCTCTCTCTCTCTCTCTCTCTCTCTCTCTCTCTCTCTCTCTCTCTCTCTCTCTCTCTCTCCCCTATAAGTGAAGATGGAGGAGCCTAAGAGTGACCATTCATGTTTCTTTCACGTATAAATATATTCACCTCTTCCTCGTGACCCATAAAAGGAGGAAGAAGAGGGAAGAAGACAATGGTGGCTTCTCTTCCTCCTCCCCTTTCCTCCCCCTTTTAACCATCTACTCACTTCTCTACCCATTACCAAAGTTGTCCCTCCTCCTCCTCCTCCTCCTCCTTACAAACTCTTACCTTTTCCCTCTCCTCCTCTTCCTCTTTACCCCTCTCCCCCTCCCTCCCTCCAATAACCTCTCCTATTATCTTCCCCCATTATCAAACTTCTGTCTCCTTCCCTCTCCCCATCCCTCCTTTCAACGGCTTCTCCTATTCTCTTCTCCTATTATCAAACTTCTTCATTCTCCCTCATTCCCTCCCTCCTTCCCTCCTTCCCTCCTCCCCCACCTCCCTCCCTTCACGCGAAAGTCACAGGAAGTAACAGCGTGAAATTGAAGGGAAGTAGTTACGATACAATTGTTCGTTAAGTGTATTGTGTAGTAAGTAGTTTTAAAGACTTGTTGATTAACTATCGCAGCACATTTATATCTACTATAGTTACATTGAAAATTACACACACACACACACACACACACACACACGATTAGTATTTCAAGCAGGATTTTGTTCATAATATGTTTCTGTTCTAGCTACAAATCGAGTGTTTCAGTGTTACCTGTTCAATACTAACACGTTCTTCCCCCTTAAGAATGCATGGTCACGTCAGGTCAAGTCAGGTCTCTTATTATACTTTTTTTCACCCTCTTGTAGAATTGGCGTGTCCACCCTTCTGCAAGTGTGATGTATCTTTGTAATTTAAATCCCTCAGGTGTGCTAGTTAGAAGGGGGAGGTGAGGAGGCGACTTGTTCTGTTCTATCCTGCTCTGCTACAAGTCATTTCCTCGGAGTAGTAATTCAATAGACTCGTTACAGAATGACAGGTTTCCTACTATCTGTTCTCCCTATTTGTTCCTCCTCCTCCTCCTCCTCCTCCTCCTCCTCCTCCTCCTCTCCTCCTCCTCCTCCTCCTCCTCTTTGGACACTTAATCTTACCTCGAGTTCCCTTCCATTCCTCAAAGTTCCTCTCCCTTTCACCTCCCTTCCTTTATCTCCCTTCTGCCGTCCTCTCTCTCTCTCTCTCTCTCTCTCTCTCTCTCTCTCTCTCTCTCTCTCTCTCTCTCTCTCTCTCTCTCTCTCTCTCTCTCTCTCTCTCTCTCTCTCTCTCTCTCCTCCCTTCTACCAGTGGAATGAACGCCAAGAACAATTAAAAGAAATTTTGAGGCGAAAATTGAGAAGAGGAAAAGATCTCAAAATTCTTGTTAACTGTTGGGCGATGTTTTGAAATTTTTGGTGTTCCGGCCGTCCACTACAGACTGTGTGAGGGAAGGTGAAGGGGGGGAGGGGGGGAGGGGAGGTGTGGAGAAAGGAAGGGGAAAGGGGGGGGATCTAATTATGGAAGTGGAAAAAAGTTGTGGGTGGTGGCGTATTGTCCCAAGGGAGAGAAAGTTTAAAGCCTCTCTCTCTCTCTCTCTCTCTCTCTCTCTCTCTCTCTCTCTCTCTCTCTCTCTCTCTCTCTCTCTCTCTCTCTCTCTCTCTCTCTCTCTGAAGCCTTTTATCGTAACGAGAGGGAAAGAAAGAAAGAGAGAGAGAGAGAATTTGATCCTATGCATAATGGCGGACCTCCATTTTTTTCAAGTTGGCAAAAAATAGTTACAAGTTTCCCTTCTCTATTCTTTCCTCGCGGGTTTTTCCTTGTCTTGTCTTGTCTTGCCATTATTTACCTTCATTATCGCTGTATACTCTTGATATTAGTTATTTTGATATTTGTTTACACCTTCTGAAAGCTTGTCTTGAAGTCTTGGTATTGTTTTATTATTATTCAATATATTAACATGTGTGATTTTGTTCTTGTTATTTCGTTGTTCAGAATTCACTCGTTATGTCTCCTTATCATCATCTCTTAAAGTATCATTATATATTTCCTCTCTTAATCATCGTATATCTTGCATTATCGTTTCATAGTTCTGGTTCTATCTTTCCTCCTCCTTCTCCCTCTAGGCAGTGTTGCTCTCTTCTCATCCTCTGAAGCACAGTCCTCACCCTCCCTTGCACTGCCCCGTCCCTTCCCCCCACCTCGGCGTGGGATCAACTCGGCTCGACTGGCAATGAAACACTTGTTGAGTTGTGTTGATCTTAGGTGAACCTCGGAACTCCGCCGGGGGAATGACAACACAGTGTTTAAATAAAGTCTCGGTGATCCTGCTCTGCCTCCCATTAACTCAGGAGGATGCGAGCACAGAGGATAGAGTCAAATTTTCATTAGAATTAGATTACCTCTCATTTGGGTTGATATTGCGATAAGATCCTCCTTCAGGCTGTTGATTGGTTGGCTGGCGCGTTCGAAACTGAAATGTGATGCTTCAGAACTTAATGGTTTGAATCCCTTGTTGCTTCGTTAGGGTGATTCGACTACGTACGTACGTGCTCGAGCATCAAGGTGGATTGTGGAGGGACGTGGAGTGTGTTGTGTCAGTGTTGGTGGTGTTACTGGAGGCAGCGGTGGTGGTGGTGGTGGTGGTTGTGGCGGTGGTGGGTTCAGATGTAGAAACCAGGTGAGTGAACCATGCGAGATGTTTGCTATCTAAACACACACACACACACACACACACACACACACACACGTACACATACCTGAAGACCTTACAGACAGACCACTTTAAACTTTCCTCCCTCTCTCTCTCCTTCCCTCCCTCCCTCCCTTCCTCCCTCTTGCTCTTCTTTCCACCAGTACGCTGCAGTACCCACGCTGATGAGGTTGAACAAAGAGGGGAGAAGAGAGAGAGAGAGAGAGAGAGAGAGAAATTGCCTTTGCCAGATGGAGGGAGGAAAGGGATGAAGGTACGTAAGTAGGTACGTCAAGTGTTGTCAGGTATTGCACGTGTACTTGGGGCCTTCAGGCTAACGAACAGGTCTCCTCCTCCTCCTCCTCCTCCTTTTCCTCCGCATCATCATCATCATCATCATCACAGCCATTCCCTACATCGACTTCCTCGCCCACATCACCCTCGTTCTAATAGACAACTGGATGTACAGATGCCTCGCCCCGCCCTCCCTCGGCCACGAAGGGAACTAACTGTCTTACGAGTTATGAAGCCTGATCACTTTATTTCCATCCGTTACTCTATTGTTTCGAGTTAATGCTTAGAATACAGTGCACAGACAATGTATTTTTGATTCGTAGAGTTCATACAATGGTGTTATTATATTTTGTTCAAGGTTGATATCGACGTAAGGTTATTGTAACATTATGTGGCGCGTTACAGGTGAGTTTGTATTCAAGTTACCTGTGATTACGTAATAGATATTTCGTCTCGATTTTTTTGTGTTATGAATACAATTGGTTTTTAGTATCGTGGAAAGAGTTGAAGGTTAATGTTCAGTTATATTTATAGTTTCTTTTCCTGGTGGTAGTAATGGATCATTTATTTATACTCTGATCACCTTTACCGTTAATCCTCACGCTATCAAGACAATGTTGGCGCGGTAATGCATTTATTTATATCGTGAATAGACGAATTATTGTGCGTTTTGTTGACTTGATCGATTCTAGAGTTGTTATTTTTTCTCTCGTTATAGACACATAGTCCGCGCTTCCTCCTTGGTCAGTGTCATGGACTGGACTGAATCTGATTGGCTAGCTGGCATCACCCTATGGAAGGCTGTGATTGGCTGAAGCAGGACACGCCATGCTGCCTCCCGCTGAACGCCTCAAATGTAAACACTATTAATATCAACTGACCAGGAAAATTATATAATAAAAACCAGGTGATTATTTAATGGTAGGTAACATTAGACGGTTTTTTTCTTTTCTTATTGTTACGTTTATTGTACACGGTTATTGCCTCTCCACCACACATATTGCAGACTCCTGATTGCGTTACTGGTTATGATTAAATTCCTTTAAGAGAAATTATCTAACATACCACACACACACACACACACTCTCTCTCTCTCTCTCTCTCTCTCTCTCTCTCTCTCTCTCTCTCTCTCTCTCTCTCTCTCTCTCTCTCGCATTGTTTCGTGCCGTGACACCACTGCGGGAAAGAGTCGTGCCGTGCGTTGTAAGAGGAAGGACGGAATGCGTGTGGAGTGAGTGGTCTGCGTGAGGCTTGTGAAGGAGTGGAAGGCTTGTACAGATTTACTACTATTGTGATTGTGGGTCGTACTGTGGTTGGTAGTGTGTGTGTGTGTGTGTGGGGCTTGTTGGTTTGTTGGCTTATTCTCTCTTTCTCTCTCGTATGTTGCTATTAATTGTTATGTAGTTATGTTATATTTCTTTATCAACTTATTTTATTTTATTGTTCAGTTACATTTTTTTTTCTTATTATTTATAACGTTATTTTACAGTTTGCAATTCTTTTAAATCTTTTCCTATAATAGTGTTCAACGGTTATTATTATTATTATATTCTTTCCTCTGTTTTTATTCTGTTATAATCTTCTATCATATTCCACTTCTCGGTCTGTAATATATATTCTTTTTCTTTTTTAATACTGTTATGCCGGCCGGTTTGTGATATACTTCTAACTTGATTGTCTCCCTTTGCTCTGAAGTCCTTTGTCACACGGTTTTTATGCTGCAATAACCTCCTCTTATCCCACTCTGTTCTTCGTGCTGTGAGACTCTCCTGTAATACTGTTCCTTCCTTTTTCTGCCTCCCCATTACCTTTAACCTTCCCTGTAATACCTAGCTTTGTACTGCTGTTATTAGTTTTGTGATCTTTGTAGCTGTACCTCTCCCTTCTATATCCACTGAGGGTACACTATTATAAATGTATACTATCCTACTACTACTACTATTACTACCTTCAACTTGTTTCCACGGGTCTTATAAGGCTTTCCATCACAGTGTATCTTGCTAGTAGTCTCTGGTGGGTGTATTACGTCACCTGGCTCTCAAAAGTTACGGTGTGGCGTGTGTGATATTAATTGTTTACCTTATTATATTGCTTTATATTGTGTTCTTTATTTCGGTGTTTTCGGGGAATGTGTTTCTGTGGAGGTTTGTGGTCTTATTTTATCGTCCCTAAGGATCTTATTAGAGAGAGAGAGAGAGAGAGAGAGAGAGAGAGAGAGAGAGAGAGAGAGAGAGAGAGAGAGAATGAGAATATTCAGCAAGCATACACATACTGAAATAAAGAAACAGGCAGGTTGGCAGGTACTGACAGACAGACAGACAGACAGACCACACACACACACACACACACACACACACACACACACACACACACACACACACACACACACACACACACACACACACACACACGCCTATCAGATTCCCCTCTACATCAACACGAACTGTCTGCCAATCTTCCCTCACTGAAACTCTGTCACCATTACCGTCACCACATCCCCTCCCTCCTTTCCCCTCGTTTTCCCTC
This sequence comes from Metacarcinus magister, assembly GCA_029783475.1. NCBI lineage: Eukaryota > Metazoa > Arthropoda > Malacostraca > Decapoda > Cancridae > Metacarcinus > Metacarcinus magister. Next base: position 473,607 of record JAPQNM010000039.1, read on the forward strand.
CTCTCCCCTTCCCTCCCCTTCCCTCTCCTTCCCTCCCTTCACTCCTCCCACATCCCGAGACACCGAGACGCCGCCAGGCCCACTCAGCCACAGACCATTTCCTCTCCTAAGGTTAGATTTGGCAAGGCTGCGATTTCTGGGTATATATTGTGGCAGGTATCAGTAGCAGTCTCAGTGACGTCTTGTGCGAGGGAGGGGGAGGTTGTGTGTCTTGGGGGGGGGGACTCAGGGTGGTGATGGAGAAGGTCTGTTTTCGTTTGTCACGCATTTTAAACCTGCCTGGGAGTTTGAAGAGGTGTGTGTGGGTGTGTGCCTGTGTGTGTGTGTGTTCCTATAATGGTAATGTGTGCGCACTAAGATTATCTCTCTCTCTCTCTCTCTCTCTCTCTCTCTCTCTCTCTCTCTCTCTCTCTCTCTCTCATTTACCCTTTCATCTCATTACCATAATCGCAAATGCAGTTGTGATAGCAGGAGTAGTAGCGGCAGCAGGAGTAGCAGTAGTAGTAATAGCAGCAGCAGTAGTAGTAGTAGTAGTAATAGTAATAGTAGTAAATTCACACTACCTGACACTGACATTTTATCCTCCAAAGTCAGGGAGAAATAAGTATATATTTCTTGGCGTCAATGCACCGATTTCCCTCCCTCCATCCATCCCTCCCTCCTTCCATTCCTCCCTCCCTCCCTCCCTCCCTCCCTCCTTCCCTTCCTCACCTGCCTTCCTCCCTCCCTTCCTCCTTCCCTCTCTCCTTCCCTCCCTCCCTCCCTTCCTTCCCTCCCTTCTCGCATTCTCTGACGCAAGATTGTAGGTTTGAGTCAAAAATTTCTCTTCGCCCATGTTGATTGACTGGCAAGGATACAGCACACGAGGAGGAGGAGGAGGAGGAAGAGGAGGAGGAGGAAGAGGAAGAGGAGGAGGAAGAGGAGGAGGAGGAGGAAGAGGTGGAGGAGGAGGAGAAGGTACATCGATAGGGAAACGTTGTTGTGTATTCCCTTGGTCTGGAGAGAGAGAGAGAGAGAGAGAGAGAGAGAGAGAGAGAGAGAGAGAGAGAGAGAGAGAGAGAGAGCAAACAGTACAAGGTTCACTACACAACCCGATCCACTTCTTCAAAAGACAGAGGTGTTGGCAAGCGGAATGGGGAGGGAAAGGATGAAAGAAGAGGAGGAACGGAGGGAAGGGAAAAGGAAAAGGAAGAGGACATTGGGGGGGGGGAGGACAAGAGGAAGGGTCAAGAGGGTTAAGAAGAAAGAGAGAAAACCAAAAGAGTAAAGAGGACAACGCAAATAGAGAAAACAACAAAGGCGAAGAACAGGTGTAGAAGGAAGAGGAGAGAGAGAGAAGAGGGAGGGTAGGGGGGGCGCCGTGCCAGGAATGCCCCCGACCTCAATCAGTGTTCTCATGGGTGTTCTAGTCGTCCAATAACCATTCGTAGCCGTCGAGGGAGCGTTCGAGGGGCGTTGAGAGAGGAAGTGAACGCTCCCAGCAGACCAATGTTCACTTCGAGCTCACATCTTCCTGTTCTCTTGGTTTGGTATGTGTCCTCTTTCTATTATCTACTGTAATCTCTCTCTGTCTCTCTCTCTCTCTCTCTCCTCTCTCTCTCTCTCTCCTCTCTCTCTCTCTCTCTCTCTCTCTCTCTCTCTCTCTAGGAAGCATTGCCGTGATTGGTGTTTGATTTCTTGGATTTTATTTTCGTGCGCACTTAAATGGCTTCTCTTTCTTTTGTTTTTTTTTAGATGCGTCTTTTTTTTCACTTTTCTAATTGTCTGTTTTATCGTAAGTTATGAAGATTTTCTAACGATTTTCAATAGGATTTTTTTTGGGTTTTTTGGGGGGTTTTTTATCATTGTGCGACATTTTCCTGTGACTGACTTTTCTTCTTCTTCTCTTGACTTTTTTTTCCTTGTTGTATGAATGTGGTTTGACGTGACAGCCATTGTCCTGCGTACAATCCTACCTTTCAATTATCGCAAAAGGCAATGACAATTTGTATTTTTACAGAGATATCTGACTCGATCTTTACATTTTCATTTTATTCTTTCATTTTAAAACCCATTATTATCATTATTATTATTATTACTATAGGTAGTAAGCTATTTTCTACTGTTCCTTCTCTCTGTCGTTCTCAAATCATATGTCTGTCTGTCTTTCTGTCTCTGCTTCTGTCTGTCTCTGTCTCTGTCCCTGTCCATCTGTCTTCCTTCCACCTTGACACGCACTCGCAAAACCCGAGGCATCTCTTTATGATTTTTTCCGTCTCGTTTTTTCGTCGTTTTATTCCTTGAAGACCAATTTTGTTTCTATTACAGTCTTAGCCATCTCTCTCTCTCTCTCTCTCTCTCTCTCTCTCTCTCTCTCTCTCTCTCTCTCTCTCTCTCTCTCTCTCTCTCTCTCTCTCTCTCTCTCTCTCTCTCTCTCAATCTATCTATCTGATTAATCCCAGTGTAACCCTTTCTCCCTTTCACTTCTTTCCCTCCCTACTCTCCCTCTTTCTCCCTCCCTTCGTTAGCGGGTCATCACCTCTCTCCCTCGTTAGTTCTCACGTCTCGTCTCTCCTAACACACACACACACACACACACACACACATACACACAATTGAACATATTCTATACACTGGTTTCCTCCAAAATAGAGAGAGAGAGAGAGAGAGAGAGAGAGAGAGAGAAGAGGAGGAGGAGAGGAGATAACGAGGAAAGTACGAAGATTAAAAGTAAATAACGAGAACGAGGCGGTAGGGAGTGATTAAAGAGTAACTGGATTAGAGAGAGAGAGAGAGAGAGAGAGAGAGAGAGAGAGAGAATAAAAACATAACTACTCACATATACTAACTTGCAGGTCGTACCCATCTTGTAGCAGCAACGACAAAGAGGAAGAAGGAAGAATCAGAAGAGGAGGAGGAAGAAGGAAGAAGAGGAGGTGGTTTGAAGTGATTTGTAGCCAGCTCAGATTGTACGTGGAGTCAGTGAATAAGACTTTGTTAGCGTGCAAGGATGGGCCACCTCAACACCGGCCAACACAATACACTCAAGGCTGCCGGGGATCACTTGCAGTTCTGCCGACGTGGGGAGGACGAAGTGAGTGTTGAATTTTTGCTGTTCTTGTGCTGTTGCAGGTTTTTATGTGGTGTGGTTTTTTTTTGTGATGTTTTGTGTTGTGTACTGTTTGGTCTTGTGCTTTTCTTGTTGTTCTTGATATGTTCTTTTTTTGTTCTGCTGTTTTCTTGCTTTTTTGTGCTGTTTTTGTATTGTTGTTATGCTGTTGTTGTCATGTTCTGTCTGGTGTTATTTTTTATTTCAGTTATTTCGTTTTATTTTTGTATTTGATCATTTGCTGTTTATTTCAGCTGTTGTTGGTTATTTTTGTTCTTCGTGATGTTTGAGTTATCATTTTTATCGTTTTATCGTTTCCATAATATTTTTTTTTCTCGCTAACTCGTGCAAGAAATTAACTAATCATTATTATTATTATCATCATTATTATCTTCTACGTACTACAACAATTACCATCAGGAAAAAGGAAAATGAAGTCTTCAAAACAAAAAATGGAAATAATGGAATAAAAAGTAATAGAAGAGTTTCCTGCAAAAATAAAATACATGGGACAGTTTTGTTCCAGAGGCGTCTTGATATTTTTGTGTTTTTATTTATTTTGTTTACTATTTCATGTTTGTTCTTTTGTCATTGTGTGTGTGTGTGTGTGTGTGTGTTTGTTTCCTGTGTTTGGATTAGGCGTTATTGGTAAAAGGAAAAAGTTGAATTATTATTGAGTCTCTCTCTCTCTCTCTCTCTCTCTCTCTCTCTCTCTCTCTCTCTCTCTCTCTCTCTCTCTCTCTCTCTCTCTCTCTCTCTCTCTCCCACCATTTTTTCACCGCATATATAATCGGCATGTGTGGGAGGGGCTTAGAGAGAGAGAGAGAGAGAGAGAGAGAGAGGAGAGAGAGAGAGAGAGAGAGGAAGGGGGGGGGAGGGGAAATTCCAACACATTATCCCAGCTTCCTAATCTTCTTCTCGCCTTTAAAGCGCCTCTTTGGGCACCTTTACAACGGCTCTTAAATCTGAGTTGTGTGACGCAAATATGAACACAAGCTTACGTCACTTCACCTCTGTTTCAAGTACTGGGAAGTGTGTGTACGTGTGTGTGTGTGTGTGTGTGTGTGTGTGTGTGTGTGTGTGTGTGTGTGTGTGTGTGGGTGTGTGTGTGTGTAGGTCCCAAGGTGTCAAGTAAGGAGAAGAGAATTATTTCCGGGTCACGCAACCGTACAACGTTGACGGCCGGAGAGAAAGACGCATTATTTCCGCGTTACACACTGCCGCTACGGATGCCTCTCAAGGGAAGGGGAAAAAAAGGGGAATAGGAAGAAAAAAACTAAAATCTTCCTCCTTACTTTCCGTTATTTAATTATCTTTCCTTTCTATATTTTTCCTCGTCTTTTTTTTTATTCTTATTTTCCCTTCGTTTTTTTTTCTTTCTTTTCTATTTTCCTTCTTTCCTCCCCGCCAGGTGCGTTTCCTCGGCGTGTGGCAGTTAATGACTTAGATTGTTTTTAAAGCTAAGTGCTGAGAGAGAGAGAGAGAGAGAGAGAGAGAGAGAGAGAGAGAGAGAGAGAGAGAGTACATACGTAACGCCCTTTGTCTTACTGAAGGGACAACTGCTCTCTCTCTCTCTCTCTCTCTCTCTCTCTCTCTCTCTCTCTCTCTCTCTCTCTCTCTCTCTCTCTCTCTCTCTCTCTCTATTTCATATTTTTCTCTATATGCCTTTGTAAATGTCGTTATTTATATGGTTTCTTTTTATTCTTCTTTTATTCATTCCATTTTTATTTACTGCGTCGTGTTCTGTTTTGAAAGCGACGAAATTTTTATGTTATGGCGGATCTCGCTATTCTTTTGTTTTATCACTTCGCTTTTGCATTGTCATCAGCGTTCATCTTATCTTCCTTTCTATCATTAGTGTCATCGTCTTTCTCTTTCGTCATATTTCTCGTCCTCCTCCTCCTCTTCCTCTTCCTCTTGTTTCGCATTGTTTTATTATTATTATTATTATTATTCTTTATCCGCTTTGTCCTTTCGCTTATTCTTTAAACCATCATTATCGTTATCATTGTTTTTGTTATATTATCGTTATCCTTGTCTTCGTTAATTCTTTTTCGTCATTATTTTCGGTATTATCATTATCTATTTTTTTTTTATCTTGTTCCTTCACTTCCTTTTCATCCTCCTTATTGTCTTTATCATTTCCTTTTTTTTTATTATTATTGAATTTTATGATTTATTCTTCTTATTTCATTTTCATTTATTGGCATCTGCATTATTATTATTATTATTGTCATTATTATCATTATTGTTATTGTTCCTGTCGTCGTCCTCCTCTTCCTCCTTCTCCTCCTTTTCCTCTTTCTTCTTATCATCATCTGTACTGCTCATCATCATTGCTATTTCTTTTCCTTGCCTTTCTTCCTTTTCTTCATCATCATCTTTACTGTTGCCTTTCCTTGCCTTTCCTCCTCCTTCTCAGCTTCATCCTCCTTATCGTTACTATTCCTCTACTTCCCCCTCCTTCAGTGCCTTCGTCAGCGTGTTACAGTGCTGGAGGAGATGATCAGCAGGCATTCCAGAGTCACACCTTAACACTCCTTACCCAGGGAGCTTTAGAGACCCTTAGAAACCTCCCTTAGCCCTTGTTCTGTGTACCTATCCCCTTAACGCCCTTACCTCTCTCTCTCTCTCTCTCTCTCTCTCTCTCTCTCTCTCTCTCTCTCTCTCTCTCTCTCTCTCTCTCTCTCTCTCTCTCTCTCTCGTTCCTCCCCTCCTCTTCCTTATCTTTCTCTTTTGCCTACTTGCTCTCTCCCATTCCCTTTGTTTACCTTCTACTTTACCTCATCCTATTTTCTTCAATCTGTCCCTATTGAATTCCTCCTCCTCCTCCTCCTCTCCTCCTCCTCCTCCTTTTATTCTCTCATTCTCAACCTTCCCGTCGTCTTCCTTCTATCTTTCCTTCCTCATTCGCAGTCGCCTTTCTGTCTCACTTCCTCCTCCTCCTCCTCTTCCCTCAAACGTTTGCTTTTGATCTGGGGCCGAAACTACAGGGGGACGTAGCCAACAGGAGTCGTATCTCTTCTCTTATAATCCCCAAGTTTTAGGAGAAGGCGTGCGAGAGAGGAGCAGAGGAAGGGAGGATAATCAAGGGGAGAGAGAGAGAGAGGTAGAAAGAGGAAGAGAAAGAGAAAGAGACGTGCATAAGGTTTAGAAAGATTACCTCAGCTTTAGGGGAAAAAATAAAGCTTTATATAAAAAAAAAAATAGTTTCACGCCATCTAAGATCTTTTCAAACTTCATTAGGTAAAATTAGGTCTTTATTTTCTCCTCGCGGTGGGAAGAAAAGGGGAAAAAAAAAGTGAGTAGCGGTGTTACTTCACTTATCTATTTCTGGGCTTTCGTTTCTCGCTTTAGCGCCAAAAGAAGTAAAGAGAAAAAAAGTAATGTCTTTGTTTACTCTTTAAATTTTTCCTCTAGTGTGTGCAGAGAGTTTCATCACGTGTGTGTGTGTGTGTGTGTGTGTGTTTTGTGTGTGTGTGTGTGTGGTGTGTGTGTGTGTGTGTGTGTGTGTGTGTGTGGGTGTGGGGTACAGTACATTGTCTCTAAATCAACATTCTCATCCCAGTTAGTTTATCTTAATGTGCAATATCTTTCTTCTTCACCTCACTGCACCTTGAACGAACTTTAAACACACACACACACACACACACACACACACACACACACACACACACACACACACGTATCCTCGTGCTGATAACAAAGTCGAAGTTCTAAGCTGACTAAGAAGCGCATTTTTCAGCCTTCCCTGAGGACCAGATTTCCCCCTAAAAACGCCTCCACAAAAACCGCGAGATAAGCAACCTAATGTTTTCTTGTGTCGTTTCAAAATAGTGGAGTAATTCTTTACCACCTTCTTCTTTCAGCCATATAAGTAAGTTTCTAGGGCAAGATAAGAATACAGGACAATATTAAAGGGAAAGAGAACATTGGGTTGAGTTGTTGTTTTTTTTTCTCTCTCTCTCTCTTTATGTGCATAAATGAATGTTCTCTCGGAGTGTTGTTAGAGGGAAAAAAAAGGAAAACTACAAGAACTACTCAGCCAGACTCGCCAGGAACATTCCCGCCTCCTAGCGAGTTTTTTTGTTTTCTCTCCGTGTTGCGTTGTTGGCTGGCCGGGTGGAGGAGGAGGAGGAGGAGAGGAGGGGAAGGAAAGGATAGTTTTTGCATGGAAATTAAAGTGAGACCATCAGAGTAGCAGTGGTTCAAGACTTGATGAGACGCCACATGCAGATCAGCACTCTACAGGTAGCCATAGTGTGTGTGTGTGTGTGTGTATGTGTTTGTGCTTGTGTGGCACCTGTTCCCGTGTAATGACCTGTAGTGCCACCTGTCCTTCCCACCACAACACACTCACCTGTCTGCGTCTTTTGTCCATTGACGGTCACGTTGTTGTTGTTGCTGATGGCGTTGTCCCCCGAAGTAAGCTTGCCCATGATTGCGGAGGCTGCGTTGCTGGTGCTCCTCACGTCCGCTAAAATCGAGTGGTGACCGTTCAGAACTACACCATCACCATCACCATTCGACGTGTTCATAATGGGCGGTGGAGCATCACCTCCAACAGTGTTTTTATTTCCCGCGCCGCACTACACCCCCATGCCCTTCGTGTTCCGTTGGGTACAGCGGGGAAACGCGACACCACCCTCACGCTGCTCGATCCCTCCCTTACAGCCGCTTTGGGTATCTATACGATCAACTTGAGATGAGATGTGACGCGTGCGAGGACGTGAAGGGCTGCATCAACACGCAGCGCCTCTCTAACACCCTCCAGAACACACCCAACGTATGCAAGTCCAGCAAGACCCACTGCCCGTACAAGAGCGTCTATCGTGGCGACTGGAAAGGGACGCGAAACCTTGTCCGTCTGTCTGCGCTAAACCACCGCTGATATTGAGGAAAGACCCGTGAATTTGGCGCCAAAATATACTGACGGAGGTGACATGGGCCGCGAGCATGCGAGGAAGGCCCTGGTGAGGCTGAAGCGCGGCAGGGCAAGGAAGGCGACACCAAACTCCAATGGATGAACGGGTAACAGAAGCGGCGTCAGCGGCGTGAGACCGTCGTGTGCTCACTCACTCTCCCTCCCGAGCCACACAGCAGACTGAGGGAGAATCAAGCCCGCCTTCCCCTCTTTCTCCCCTCTGGCAAGCGGTACGACAACCTCTCCCCTCACTCGCTTCCCTCCCCCTCCCCTCGCTTGCTCTCTATCTCTCCCTCTCCCCCTCTCTTCTCTCACCTGTCGTGCGCAACACCCATTATGCCCACCTTACCCACCTTTCCATGCTCTCATCACGTCTCACTCATTCCCTCATGACTCATTACACCACTTGCCATCTCTCTCTCTCTCTCTCTCTCTCTCTCTCTCTCTCTCTCTCTCTCTCTCTCTCTCTCTCTCTCTCTCTCTCACCCTCACCTTGCGCTAGGCCACACAGGTAAGGCCACGAAAATGAAGCCTCACTAATAGACGCAGCCTCCCAGTGTGTCTTGGTCTTTATTCTCTGTTGACTCTCCTCTACGACTCTTACATTTGTCTTCCTCAACTTTTGCCGCCCAGAGAACATGAAGAAAAATGACTTAATTTGTTCGAGAGAGAGAGAGAGAGAGAGAGAGAGAGAGAGAGAGAGAGAGGAAGAAAAAAAAGCCAGAACCTCTTTCCAGAGATTAATGTTAAGCTTTTCTTGATATAACAACAGTCTACGTGTTAAGAGAATGGAACCTCTTTTATTTTCTCTCTCCCTATCTTTCCTCTTACCTTCCTCTTGGCTTCCTCTTCCTCTTCTCGGGAATTTTGTGGAGGAGAGCTGAGTGGAGGTAGCAATCCTCTCTGTATCTCCTCGTCTTGTCACATTCTTCCTTCCTCAGCCGAGAAATTCCTTTACAGTAGAGAAGAAAAAAGATGATGTTTGGGAGAGTGTATTATAGTACGTGTTGTTTTCATTGTTGTTGTTATTATTGTTATTATTATTATTATTGTTGTTGTAGATGGTGGTGGTCTCTCTCTCTCTCTCTCTCTCTCTCTCTCTCTCTCTCTCTCTCTCTCCTCTCTCTCCTCTTTCTCTCCATCCCCTTTAGCTTTCCTTCTATTCCTACCTCTCTTGCTCTCCCTCATTCTATTTCCTCCATTCTCCTGTATTTATTCTTCTTGCCTTCCACTTACTATTATCAACACATTTACCTTCTACTCTCCATCTTCTCCTCCTCCTCCTCCTCCTCCTCCTCCTCCTCCTCCTCCTCCTCCTCCTCCTCCTCCTCCTTCCACTCACCATTTCTTCAACCATTACACACTCGTACTTCCTTGTAATTTTTTTTCCTTCACTTACTTCTACTTATTTGCCTTCTCTCCCATACTTAGCTACCCCTCCTCCTCCTCCTCCTCCTCCTCCTCCTCCTCCTCCTCCTCCTCCTCCTCCTCCTCCTCCCCCCCTCACAGCCACTTACCTGCCTCACAATCACTCCTCTCATGTGGCTTTATTTGATAAGATAAACCCCGTGAAAGAGAGACACGGACGATTAAAGGTTGAGAGAACGTTAGTATTGAGCGAGAGAGAGAGAGAGAGAGAGAGAGAGAGAGAGAGAGAGAGAGAGAGAGAGAGAGGAGGGAGGCTGTAGTTTCCTATCACTATTTTAACTTGTTGCTCCTAAAGTAAAGAGAGAGAGAGAGAGAGAGAAAAAAAAACCATCCAAAGACAGATTGAAAGACAAATAAACAAAAACAGACAGACTGAAAAGCAGAGATAGACACACACACACACACACACACACACACACACACACACACACACACACACACACACACACACACACACGTAAGAAGATGAAAGAAAGTAATTAGACAATGAGAAAAATACTAAAAACATGAGAACACACGGAGAGAGAGAGAGAGAGAGAGAGAGTATATTACAAAAAAACAAAAAATACACATCTTTACATTCATGGATCAAATTTACGATCCTCTTTTTCTTCCTTTTCCTTTTTCTTTTCCTTTTTCTTTAATTCACAAGTGGAAGTAATCGAAGCATTCCATTGATACGAAGACAAGAGAAAGAAAAAGGAAAGTTATTGTACTATAATTTTTAACATCCATTGTAATATATCACGTATTACCTTCTCTTCCTCCTCTTCCTTACCCCTTACTCCTACTCCCTCTCTTCCCTTCCCCTTTCTCCTATCTACTCCTCTCTTACTCTCTCTTTCTCTTTCTCCTATTCACTCCTTCCCCTTACTCCCATTTTCTCTTTTTCTTCCCCTTACTCCTTCTCCCTCCTCTCCCCTTATCCTTACTCTCTCTCTTTTCTCTTTCTTCTATTCACTCCTTCCTCTTACTCCCATTTCTCTCTCTTCTTCCCCTTACTCCTTCTCCTTACTTTCATTCACTTCCCATCCGTTTATTCCTTGTCTTTACTTTATGTCCCCTTCCTCCTTTATTACCATTCCTTCATTCTTCCTCCCTTTATTCACGGTTCCTCCTTCTCCTTCTCTTTAAGGTTGGTTAACATCATAATGAATAATGGAGATTCCTTCCCTTGGGCAAAAAATAAAATGCTCTCTCTCCTGTTCTTAGAATTATATGTATAATTCATAGATAGTTCCATTGTTTATTATTAGAAAAGTTTTTTGGGGGGGGGTATTCAGTGAGTTTGGGTGTGTGTGTGCGTGTGTGTGTGTGCGTGTGTGCGTGTGTGTGTGTGTATGGTGACGCATGAATACACTTACCTGTCCGCACCCGAATTTAAATGGGCTTAATTAGGCGTAAGGGAGAACAGTGATAGCAAAACAATGACGAGTGAGCTCTCTCTCTCTCTCTCTCTCTCTCTCTCTCTCTCTCTCTCTCTCTCTCTCTCTCTCTCTCTCTCTCTCTCTCTCTCTCTCTCTCGTATTTACCTGTTCTCTTAGACAGGTGCAGTGGGCATGAATTACCTTCGTGACGAGCCTCTTCAAGGGAGTAATTACAACTGATTATACTTGTTTGTCGTTGCATGAAAGAAGAGGAAACGCGGAAGGAAAGGGAAGGAGAGAGAAGTAGTAGAAAGGGAGAGGGAGAAGGTAGAGGAAGGAAGAATGTTGACCGAAGTGAAGGGAGAAGGAAGGAATGTTGAGAGTACGGAAGAGGGAAGGATAAATGGGAGGTAGGTGGAGGAAGGAGGAACAAGAGAGGAGAGGAGAGGTTAACGAGAGCCATGATTTTGTGAGTGTATTTTTGCGTGAGTGAGTAAGACGTATCCTCTGTTTAATTGCGTGTGTCCGCTTGTTAGGCAATGATTTTTTACTTAAATGTTTCTTGAAGATTTGTTTTTTTTTATTTATTACAGTCTGATGGGCGAGTTTCTTTTTTGAGAATAATTTGTCGTGTGTCTGTGTGTGTGTGTGTGTGTGGGGAGGAAGAGGATAATAATAATAGTAATAATAATAATAATAAAGCAAGAATATTCATGTGTTTGTCCAGATAAATCAGCCTTGCATTAACCTCACCTGCTTGAACTCAAACTCAGGTAACATGCATATTTAATTCCCGCCCTCGAGCCCTCACATCCTGCCCTCCTCCTGCCTTGTGAGCGATGCCTGTCACAGTGTTGGAGGAATACTGAACTTTCTCTCTCTCTCTCTCTCTCTCTCTCTCTCTCTCTCTCTCTCTCTCTCTCTCTCTCTCTCTCTCTCTCTCTCTCTCTCATGCTGGGAAAACAGTTGCATCCTTGATATTGAGGTATTTTTCTTGCTGGAGAAGGCTGGCTATCTCAATAAGCTATAAGATCATAAACAGTTGAGCCCAAGTACCTCCACCTCCACCGCCGCCGCCGCTGATATTCGTGAAGTATTCTAACGTTGGCCTTTGACATTTCATAAGGTTACGATGCATGATGTTGTCAGGAAGCACCGAGAAACAGACAGACAAAAAAATATGGTCAAATAATCTTTCGCTCAACCTCGTTAATGATTGCTGTTATGCTACTTAATTATAATTGTTATCCTTATTTCCATGTCTCTTTATTTCGTTTTATTTCATATTATCTAATTTTAACATTTCACGATTCAATAATAAAACATTAAAAAGCAGCCCAATAAAATCTGTACTTGTGGTGTCAAAATTTAGATTAATGAATTAGTTATCTCCACTCATTACCTTGTCTTTTCTCCATTTCCTCCTCCTCCTCCTCCTCCTCCTCCTCCTCCTCCTCCTCCTCCTCCTCCTCCTCCTCCTCCTCCTCCTCTTCCTCCTCTTCCTCCTCTTCTTCTTCTTCTTGCACTATTAAAAGAAATCCAAAGCGATGCATAACTTTGTGGCAGCAGTCATACGTCCCAGGAAGTGTGGTGGAAGGTCAGGTTTTCACTTCTGACAGGAGACCTAACTTCTCTCTCGAATTATATGCCGGTCTCTAGGAAGCCTGCCTCTCTTTCTCTCCCTCTCTCTCTCTCTCTCTCTCTCTCTCTCTCTCTCTCTCTCTCTCTCTCTCTCTCTCTCTCTCTCTCTCTCTCTCTCGCTTCAGTATGACCCGGAAATAGCAATTGTTCTGTGTTTAAGTCTGACGCAAACTATGTATGGAAAAGAGAGATAAATAGAGAAAGATAGAGATCGAGAGAAAAACAAAAATCTGAAAATATATGTATATGGATGAACCTTGTTTGTTTCCATTCTGCGTTGTGATCAGGGATGAGTGACGCTCCCCTGCCTCACTCTATCTCACTCTCTCTCCCCTTTATCCTACTCCTCATCCTCCCTCCTCCTCCTCCTCCTCCTCCTCCTCCTCCTCCTCCTCCTCCTCCTCCTCCTCCTCCTCCTCTGAAGATTAAACATAAACGCATTACACAATTTCCATTAACATCCAAGATATCACTACACGCGCGCGCGCACACACACACACACACACACACACACCACACACACACACACACGCACACGCACATACACAGTTGTGCGCAATCCGATAATCGTTTTACGAGAGAGAGAGAGAGAGAGAGAGAGAGAGAGAGAGAGAGAGAGAGATTGGAGAGATTGGAGAGATTGAAAGAATGAATGAATAAAAATAAATCTTCAAAAACACGAAAATGAAAATACAGATACAAACATAAATGTGTGTGTGTGTATGTGTGTGTGTGTGTGTGTGTGTGTGTGTGTGTGTATGTATGTATGTGTGTATGTGTGTATGCATTGATAAACAGCTAAATAGATCGTTGAATAGCTTATAGATCAAAAATACCAAATGTATAGGAAGGGAAATGAACAGTAAATCCAGTTCTTGCAGGTTGGTAAGCACACTTATCCGTCATTCACACCTCCATCACACTGATTGGCACCTAAATTTGGGCCACGGAATCACACACGTACAAAGGGAAAAAAAAATATCGAGTAAAAAAAAAAGAAATTGTAGGCTGTGGGAACTTTTTGAAAATCTTTTGGGTTTGGACTCTGATCAAAGGCAACAAGCGGAAAATTAAAGTTATCGCTTCTCTGTTTTTATTTTTCACCGTTTGCCAGCGAGAGAGCGAGCGAGAGAGAGAGAGAGAGAGAGAGAGAGAGAGAGAGAGAGAGAGAGAGGGAGGGAGGGAATTGAGCAAATGTGAGATAGAGATAGAATAAGGTCAAGTTTGTGCGTCAAGAGAGGATGAAGATAGTGTGAATGTGAGCAAGAGACCGTGAGGGTGAGATAAGAGAGAGAGAGAGGGAAAAAAAAAATTGTCGCTTGGAAATTGTTTATAGAGAACCGTGTGTGTGTGTGTGTGTGTGTGTGTGTGTGTGTGTGTGTGTGTGTGTGTGTGTGCACGAGCGAGATTAAGAGCTACTCAGCATATGCAAAAGTTGGTGATAGTACTATTACAGAAAGAGGGAGAGAGAGAGAGAGAGAGAGTTTTCCCTCACATGTCACAATACTAATCTGCAGTAACCGAGGTGGAGGAAGAGGTGGAGGAGGAGGAGATAATACCAGATGAAACTATATTTTAGTGATATTCCTCTTTCTCTCTCTCTCTCTCTCTCTCTCTCTCTCTCTCTCTCTCTCTCTCTCTCTCTCTCTCTCTCTCACACACACTATTTTATTTCTCTCCATTTTAGAGACGACAGCTGCTTTTGGCGCATTCAAGGGAGGCTGATACTAAGGGGATCAGAGGCTGTGTGAAGGGTGTTGACTACCTAAGGAAAGGATCAGGAGGAAGGTTTGGGTGGCTCGGTGCAATAGTAGAAAGAGGAGGAGGAGGAGGAAGAGGAAGGGAGAGGATCATGCTCTTAAGTTATGGCACATTTATAGTCTTTACTTGAAGGGAGAAAAAAAAATAAGGTCATGATCCAGATGTGTGTGTGTGTGTGTGTGGGTGTGTGTGTGTATGTGGGTGGGTGTGGGTGTGTGTGTGTGTGTGTTAATTTCCAAAAATGTACACGAATGTCTTCACTCTTTTTATCATCTGAAAAGAGTAATTTCAGAGCAGTGGCCTCTCTGGTGCATCCATTTCCTGCTTCTTTCCGTTGCAGAGAGAGAGAGAGAGAGAGAGAGAGAGAGAGAGAGAGAGAGAGAGAGAGAGAGAGAGAGAGAGTCAAAAGGAAATGTTCTTGTACCCAACATGCTCAAGGCTTCACAGAGTATCAGTTTGTATTTCACAGTAAGCTTCATTTGCCTAAGAAGAGGAGGAAGAAGAGGAGGAGGAGGAGGAGGAAGTCGTAACAGCAGGGCAAGAAAAGAGGAAGGAAATAAATGATTGTGAAAGTAGAAGAAAATTTAGATAAAGCAAAATGGAGTTATGAAGAAAGGAAACAAATGAAGAGAATGAATAAAGACAGTTAATGAAAAAGTGTGAAGAAAAACAATAACCTATACGAAGGGAGAAAAATAAAAAGAATTAAAAGTAATGAAAAGAAGTAATTTGTGGACACTGCGGCGAGGACGAGATGGAAAACATACAAAGTAAAAACAACACAAGGATGAAAAAAAAAGAAAAATGAAAAATCTTCCATTAAAACAAATACAAAAAAAAATAATCTGAGGCTCCTTGTGTTCTGTGTTTTGCCTAAAATTAAAAAACACACCAACAAAGAAAGAGCAAGAAAAATAAGGAAAAAAAGAACCGGAAGAGCTAGCATCGGCTGGAGGGATGGGTGGGAGGGGAGGGGAGGAGCCTTCCACTGTACTATCCTGTTGCTGTTTGTGTTCCCTTGTATTCCTCCTAAGGTTGTACATGATTCTCGAGACGTAATGTTGATGCATTGATGTTCCTCCAAGCCTGGGGGAGGAGGGAAGGAAGGAAGGAGGGAGGGGGTTTGATAGGCGTACATGAGGACTTAAGGTACACACACACACACACACACACACACACACACACACACACACACACACACACACACACAGTGTGTGTATAATTCAATTCTGCCTGAGCCTCTCGGGGCCTCCCCTTCTATCTGCTCCTCCTAGCCATTACGTTGTCCTCAGAGGAGTTTGCCAGCCCCTCCACGCCCTGTCCTCCTTCCCTCCTTCCCTCCACCTCCCATTTCTCATGCTTCACATCCCTCTCCTTGTATTCCTCCTCCTCCTCTTGTTAATGTTGATATATGTAAAGTTTAATGTTGATAAATGTAAAGTATTGCTTATCGGAAACAATAATCTTTACACAAAGTATGCCATGAATGTCTCCTAACTTTACAAATACAGCCATGAAACAAAGTAAACATTGTTCAGACGTCGTTAAGACAGCTAACAAACAAGTCAGCTTCATCAGAACAACTTAGCATCAGTTCCACAAGTCGAGTATTTCATTCCTGTGTATAAACATAATTTTTTTGTAATAACAGCCGTAGATTACTCGTGTTTTCTATACTTCATGGTATCGCTTGGGCTGGAGGGAGGGGTGGGTGGGGAGAAACCCTTCCACTTTGATGTCCTTTTGTCTCTAACCTGTAGATATTATAGCAGTAGAATGTAGCCACAAGGACAGTCTCGTTAGATCCAATAGGACTGTTGCTGTCTGTTCTTCCTTTGTAAATAACTCCTTTGTACTCTTCTTACTTTTCTTCCTCTTTGTCTTTTCTCTTTCTCTGATTTTCTCTCTCTCGCTTCCACCTTTATTTCATCTTTCTACGCACTAAATCCCTGTCGTTGTCCTTTTCCTCCTCCTTCTCCTTCTCCTTTTCCTCCTCCTCCTCCTAATATTTATTTATATCATTAATATTTATTTTTATCATTAATATTTATTTTTATCATTAATATTTATTTTTATCATTAATATTTATTTTTATCATTATTATTTATTTTTATCATTATTATTTATTTTTATCATTATTATATATTTTTATCATTAATATTTATTTTTATCATTATTATTTATTTTTATCATTAATATTTATTTTTATCATTAATATTTATTTTTATCATTAATATTTATTTTTATCATTAATATTTATTTTTATCATTAATATTTATTTTTATCATTAATATTTATTTTTATCATTAATATTTATTTTTATCATTAATATTTATTTTTATCATTAATATTTATTTTTATCATTAATATTTATTTATCATTAATATTTTAATTTTATCATTAATATTTATTTCCATCATTATTATTTATTTTTATCATTAATATTTATTTTCATCATTAATATTTATTTTTACCATTAATATTTATTTTTATCATTAATATTTATTTTTATCATTAATATTTATTTTTATCATCAATATTTATTTTTATCATCAATATATATTTTTATCATTAATATTTATTTTTATCATTAATATTTATTTTTATCATTAATATTTTAATTTTATCATTAATATTTATTTCCATCATTATTATTTATTTTTATCATCAATATATATTTTTATCATTAATATTTATTTTTATCTTTAATATTTATTTTTATCATTATTATTTATTTTTATCATTAATATTTATTTTTATCATTAATATTTATTTTTATCATTAATATTTATTTTTATCATTAATATATATTTTTATCATCAATATTTATTTTTATCATCAATATATATTTTTATCATCAATATTTATTATTATCATTAATATTTATTTTTTATCATTATTATTTATTTTTATCATTAATATTTATTTTTATCATCAATATTTATTTTTATCATCAATATTTATTTTTATCATTAATATTTATTTTTATCATTAATATTTATTCTTATCATTAATATTTATTTTTATCATTAATATTTATTTTTATCATTAATATTTATTTTCATCATTATTATTTATTTTTATCATTAATATTTATTTTTATCATTAATATTTATTTTTACCATTAATATTTATTTTTACCATTAATATTTATTTTTATCATTAATATTTATTTTTATCATTAATATTTATTTTTATCATTAATATTTATTTTTATCATTAATATTTATTTTTATCATTAATATTTATTTTTATCATTAATATTTATTTTTATCATTAATATTTATTTTTATCATTAATATTTATTTTTATCATTAATATTTATTTTTATCATTAATATTTATTTTTATCATCAATATTTATTTTTATCATCCATATATATTTTTATCATCAATATTTATTTTTATCATTAATATTTATTTTTATCATTATTATTTATTTTTATCATTAATATTTATTTTTATCATTAATATTTATTTTTTATCATTAATATTGATTTTTATCATTAATATTTTAATTTTATCATTAATATTTATTTCCATCATTATTATTTATTTTTATCATCAATATATATTTTTATCATTAATATTTATTTTTATCATTAATATTTATTTTTATCATTATTATTTATTTTTATCATTAATATTTATTTTTATCATTAATATTTATTTTTATCATTAATATTTATTTTTATCATTAATATATATTTTTATCATCAATATTTATTTTTATCATCAATATATATTTTTATCATCAATATTTATTATTATCATTAATATTTATTTTTTATCATTATTATTTATTTTTATCATTAATATTTATTTTTATCATCAATATTTATTTTTATCATCAATATTTATTTTTATCATTAATATTTATTTTTATCATTAATATTTATTCTTATCATTAATATTTATTTTTATCATTAATATTTTAATTTTATCATTAATATTTATTTCCATCATTATTATTTATTTTTATCATTAATATTTATTTTTATCATTAATATTTATTTTTATCATTAATATTTATTTTTACCATTAATATTTATTTTTATCATTAATATTTATTTTTATCATTAATATTTATTTTTATCATTAATATTTATTTTTATCATTAATATTTATTTTTATCATTAATATTTATTTTTATCATTAATATTTATTTTTATCATTAATATTTATTTTTATCATTAATATTTATTTTTATCATTAATATTTATTTTTATCATTAATATTTATTTTTATCATCAATATTTATTTTTATCATCCATATATATTTTTATCATCAATATTTATTTTTATCATTAATATTTATTTTTATCATTATTATTTATTTTTATCATTACTATTTATTTTTATCATTAATATTTATTTTTTATCATTAATATTGATTTTTATCATTAATATTTATTTATAT
This sequence comes from Metacarcinus magister, assembly GCA_029783475.1. Taxonomy (NCBI): domain Eukaryota; kingdom Metazoa; phylum Arthropoda; class Malacostraca; order Decapoda; family Cancridae; genus Metacarcinus; species Metacarcinus magister. The sequence continues at coordinate 492,235 of JAPQNM010000039.1, forward strand.
CATTATTATTTATTTATATCATTATTATTTATTTTTATCATTAATATTTATTTTTATCATCAATATTTATTTTTATCATTAATATTTATTTCTATCATTAATATTTATTGTTATCATTAATATTTATTTTTTATCATTATTATTTATTTTTATCATTAATATTTATTTTTATCATTAATATTTATTTTTATCATCAATATTTATTTTTATCATTATTATTTATATATATCATTAATATTTATTTTCATCATTAATATTTATTTTTATCATTAATATTTATTTTTATTATTATTATTTATTTTTATCATTAATATTTATTTTTATCATCAATATTTATTTTTATCATCAATATTTATGTTTATCATTATTATTTATTTATATCATTAATATTTATTTTCATCGTTAATATTTATTTTTATCATCAATATTTATTTTTATCATTAATATTTATTTCTATCATTAATATTTATTTCTATCATTAATATTTATTTTTATCATTAATATTTATTTTTTATCATTATTATTTATTTTTATCATTAATATTTATTTTTATCATTAATATTTATTTTTATCATCAATATTTATGTTTATCATTATTATTTATTTATATCATTAATATTTATTTTCATCGTTAATATTTATTTTTATCATTAATATTTATTTTTATCATTATTATTTATGTTTATCATTAATATTTATTTTGATCATTAATATTTATTTTTATCATTAATATTTCCTCATCTCTGAGCTGGACAAAATACAAAAGTGAGAGAGAGAGAGAGAGAGAGAGAGAGAGAGAGAGAGAGAGAGAGAGAGAGAGAGAGAGATGTTAGTATCTATAAACATTTTCCTTCCTTCCTATATATATAAAAAAATAAATAAATAAATAATTAAAATACAATGTTTATATAGTGTTTAATATTATAGTACTGATAAAATTGACTCCATATTCGTGTTCCTTATCCTTGAAAACCTATATATATAAATTTTCATGAGATTCTGAAGTGTGAAAATTTTCATGAAATTTCCAAGGCAACACCCTTAGATTTTTTTTAACAAATCCCGTTTTGTTAAATAACTCAAAAACTATGAGGTTTACGTAAAAGACTTGGAACATAGTAAATAAAGAGCAGGAAACGCCCGTTCTTTTGAGCTATAGTAGAATGAAATTGGTATATTAGTAACTGAGAAAATAATATATAAGTTTTTTTGACAAAATTTCAACAAAACTTAAATTTTCTACTAAACTATAAGGTATAATTTAAATCTGATTTTACCATTAGATAGATAACATCAAACTTAACATATTAACATCTATACATTATTGCTGTACGACAAATATTTTCTGAGTAAAATGGCAAAAACACATTCGACCAAATTTACGCGGAAAAATTTTGGGGCGACAAAATAAAAAATCTACAATTGTTACCGAAACCTGAAAAATAACATAAATAACACACTCAACACACACACACATCCAAAGACACACCTAAACACACTCAAACACATACTTTCTACCCCCAAACATACCCAAAAACACACATCATTAATATTTATCATTATCATTATTATTATTATTATTATTATTATTGCTATTATTATTGTTATCATCATTATTATTATCATTATTATTATCATTATTATTAGTAGTAGTCGTATCATTATTATTATTATTATTATATTTATCATTAGTATTATTAGTATGTGTATTATTATTATCATTATTATTTTTATTATTGTCATTATCATTTGTGGTATAATTTTGACTAACAAAACGAACAGAAACACAAAAGGACTGCCACGTTTGTAAACACACCACCCAGCGACCCAAGAAAAGATAAATAACTTATCACTGTAAGGAGTGGGTGGGTGGGTGGGTGGATGGATGGTGGATGGTTGGGTGGTAGGATGGATGAACGGTGGATGGGGTTGCTGGGTGGATGGGTGTGTGGGTGGGTGGATGGATGGGTGGGTGGATGGATGGGTGGGTAGATGGGTGGATGGATGGATGGATGGATGTATAGGTGGGTGGATGAATGAATGATGTCAGGCAGGCAGGCTGTACATTCAAAATGTTGGTGCTGTGTTCAGTGTGGATAACGACGCTAGCCTATCCGATGAGCTGCGTCAAGTTGTCAATGGCACATTTTTACAGAATATTTGCATCCAAGATATATTGTGTATAGAAAGAAAAATATTTTTCCTCTATTCTTCAGATCGTTGTGAGTTGATAAAGAAAAATTTGAATAAAATCATAATTTTTTAAAAAATCTATAAATCGAACACTTAGAAAAGACCTCGGCAGTGTAAGGGTTAATACTGGCAATAAGTTATGTTTAACCTGCCATTACCACCGAAACGAAGGATGCGAGGGGATTTCATTGAAATGTTCAAGATAATCAAAGGATTCGATAATATCAATACAGAAGATTACATTACTTTTGATTGATCAAATATAACAAGAAGACATCATTCTTTTAAGATTACTGGTAAAAGATTCACATCAAACAAAGCCAAGCACTTCTTTTTCAATCGGATCGTTAACGTTTGGAACTCCCTGCCCGCCAATGTCGTCGACAGTAAAACAATTACTACGTTCAAAAATAGACTTGACAAATTTTAGAAGCCATCCACAACTAAAATACTATCCGTTAACGTAGCAAACTTTGAGTAAGTTCATCCTGATGTACCTAACTTACGAAATGTCGATTCAAAAGACGTCGCTAGTGGCCTGACATCGCTTGCCAGGAAGTAGTGGTAGCAGTAGTGGTAGTGACAGTAGTGACAGTCTGGTCTTGGTTGGCCTTCCTTTCCCTGCCAGCCATGGCTGGGGAGAGAAGCCTTCACCCTTACTATCCTGTATCCTTCACTCTAGACTAGATAGTGTACTCACAAACAGCCTCGTAAGGGCCAGCAGGCCTGTTGCTGTTTGTTCTTCCTATGTGTTCCTATGTGTTCCTCCTCCTCCTCCTCCTCCTCCTCCTTTTCCTTTATCTCTCTTAATCCTCATCTTCCTAATCCTTTCCTTTCTTTCTTTTAGAAGCTATTCCCTTTTGTTCCTCCTCTAGAGCGATTCTCCCCTCCTCCTCCTCCTCCTCCTCCTCCTCCTCCTCCTCCTCCTCTTCCTCTTCCTCCTTATCATCTTCCTCCTTCTCCTCCTCTTCTTCTTCGCCATCTCTTTCTCTTCCTCCTCCACAGTCGGTGAAACTCGCGATCGAAAAAGTTGTCGGTAACTCTCCTTCCTCTTCAACTCTCTCTCTCTCTCTCTCTCTCTCTCTCTCTCTCTCTCGCTCTCGCTCTCGCTCTCGCTCTCGCTCTCGCTCTCTGTCTCTCGCTCTCTGTCCAGCAGCAAGTTCCTTCGTGATTCTTGTTAATCTTGCTTCAAGGTTCACTAAGGCAACTTTATGGAGGAGGAGGAAGAGGAAGAGGTGAAGGAAGAGGAGCAATAATGTATTGAAGTTTATGAGAGGTGGAAGAGTTAAGATGTTCTCTGCATGTCTTTCCTTTCCTTTCCTTCTTTTCTCTTCCTTTTTATCTGCTTTAGTTTGTATCTTTATATATCTTTGCATTTATAGTCATTTCGTCTTTATGTATTCTATTACTCATGCTATTATCGTCATTATACATTTTGCGTTCCTTCTTCATCATTATCATTACCATCATTATCACTTTCCTGTCGTGGTAACTTCATCTCTTTGTGGAAAGTTTTAATGCAGAGTTAATCCTCGTGACCTTGAAGCTTTGAGGGAGAGATGTGCACACCTACGCATCTCTAATCCCTCGTACAGGTAACTCAGCTTGATCACACACCTGGCGTCTCTCGTGCTTGTGGCCCAGAAAACACTTGAAATGAGGTGTAACGTGTTTGAAGTGCAGTCGTAAGGTAGCACAGCAAATGACTACCACACACATTTTTTTTATATATCCCTCCCTCTCTCTCTTCCTCCCTCCCTCCCTTTCTCTCTCTCTCTCCCTCCCTCCCTCCCTCTCTCCTCCTCATGTATGTACCCACAGATGTTTTGATTTTTTTTTCTGGTTCTCTTCCTCATCCCTCCTCCTCCTCCTCCTCCTCATTTTTTGCACCTTCTACCTGTTTCTCCTCTTTATCATCATCATTTTTAACCTCGTCCGGAAGATCCCCCGAGGGCGGCACTTGGCTCACGGGGTCTTGGCATTCAGAGTCACGGCAGCGTCAACCTTGCGAATACTAGGGCCACACACTTGCCTTTGTTGGTCCGCTGCAACGCTGGCCCCGAGTCTCCGCTGCCGGCAGGTGGGAGAGACCTTTCCTGCCTTTTTGGGCGTGGGCTGGGTGGTGGTGCGTGGGGAGGCGTGGGTGAGGTGTGTTGAGTACATGAGTTTGTGGTTGTTGGGTGGTTTTTTTTTGTGTGTGTATGTCCTTTTCCTCCTCCTCCTCCTCCTCCTCCTCCTCCTCCTCCTCCTCCTCTCCCATTTAGACCTCCCACCGCAAGCCACAAAGACCTAGGAGGAAAAAGGGAGGATCCTTGCTCAGACTTTCCTGATAGAATTTTCCTCTTTTTGTCCCTTCATCTTTCACCTCCAACCCCCTTGATCGGATTAGGGAGGAGGTGCTTGTAGGGTGCCATACATCAATTCTTCTCTCCCTCTCTCTTTCTCTCTCTCCTTCATTCCCTCCCTCCCTCCTTCCTTCCTTTTTCTCTTTCTCCTCCACTAAGTCTAAGTCTATAGAAATTACCTTCCCAATCTTTCTCCTCTTCTTTCTTTCCCTTCCTTCCTTTCCCTCCCCTTGTGTTACCCTTTCTTTCCCTCCCTCCTTCTCTCCTATTAAGATGGAGGAACTAAGCTTGGATGGGGTACTGTTTAATTATTAGCTCCAATATGAGAGAGAGAGAGAGAGAGAGAGAGAGAGAATATATGGCATCAGTAAAGAGGTCACAATTATATGTAAAGACAATATTTTTTCGGGGGTTGGGTGGAGGGGGAAGCTTCAAGGAGAAAAATTTATGCATACAAATAATATGTAAATTTTGACCTTGAAAAATAGGGAGGTCTCTTGGTTGTACTTTTGAAAATATTGTTATTATTTTTATCCACACCTTTTTTGGGGGGGATTGTGTTCATAATCTCCATTCATAACGTATTCATTAATTGATAATATTTGTCCACTTTGAATTCCAATTAAAATCATAAGTCTGCACTACACTTTTTAATTAACCTGTTTTGCCAACCAGAAAACGAATTTGGGGTGTGTGAATAAAATATGAGAAATGAATAACTCAAAAATATTATGTTAGGTCTTCTGAAGATGAATAATTTCCTTCGATTAATTACAAGCAAATTCTTACACCACTTGAGTTTGTCTTTCCATTCCTTCTCCCTTACCTGCTCCTACCTCTACCTTGGGTCCCCTCAGGTGGCTAGTCACTCCCCTTATTCCCCCTTCACCTGCCATCATCTCTCTTCTCTCCTGCACCTCTCCCCTCCCTTTTCCTCCCTCACTTCACCTGTTTATCTCCCTCTCCCCTCCCGTGTTTACTCTCCCCTCTTTACCTCCCTTCCTTTTCCCTACATCATATCACCTGTTTACCTCTCTCTCTCTCTCTCTCTCTCTCTCTCTCTCTCTCTCTCTCTCTCTCTCTCTCTCTCTCTCCTTTACCTGTTTTTCTGTGTTTTCTCTCATCATGTTACCTTTTTCACCTCTCCTCGACCCCTCAGCTGTCCTCTCTCTCTCTCTCTCTCTCTCTCTCTCTCTCTCTCTCTCTCTCTCTCTCTCTCCTCTCTCTCTCTCTCTCTCTCTCTCTCTCTCTGTCTCCCCTCTTTACTTGTTCCCTCCCTTCCCTCACAGCCTTCCCTCCAGCCTTGCGTCCACCTCCTCACCGCTGTTCGCCGCCCTAATTGCTAATTTATTTAACAAAACAATCTCATTATCTTGGTGCTTAGCGACGTCACAGTGAGGTGAGAAGAGGGCGTGTTTGTGGGAGGAGGAGGAGGAGGAGGAGGAGGAAGAGGAGGAGAAGGAGGAGGAGGAGATGGATTGAGTAGTGGGAAGGTCAGTGTTGAGTTTGGTGTGTGGTAGTGTATGGTTGTAGTAGTAGTTGTTGTTGTAGTTGTAGTAAAATATTATTCATTATTATTGTTGTAGATAGTGGTGCGTTCTCTCTCTCTCTCTCTCTCTCTCTCTCTCTCTCTCTCTCTCTCTCTCTCTCTCTCTCTCTCTCTCTCTCTCTCTCTCTCTGACACACGCTGACACACCCGGAAGACCAATTACGCACAGCTGTGTAGGCGGTGGAGCGTACACACACACACACACACACACACACACACACACACACTATAAACACCCACCTACCTACATCCATCCATCCATCTATACTTACCCATCACCTCGCCAAAATAAACAGATCAACAAAAATAATTAATAGTAAACAAGAACCATACCCAACCTAACATACCACAACTCTTGCCTTCGTGGTGGTATTATTGAATTACTTTACAACCTCAGTAACACCCACGTCACTCACCTGCTTGCCTGCCTTCCACCTTCCCGCACCAAGAATGTCACTACTGAAACTTGCCCCTCCACCCCGCCTTCACCCCGCCACCCTCGCCCACATCACAGACCCGCTACTGTAACAGAGGCGACGGCTGGCTGCAAGGCTTGAAAAATGCTACTCGTGTCTGTTGTGTTTTGTTTTTGTAGCGAGTTTGCATTTTAGCGATCTGGTGGTGCTTCGAGAGAGAGAGAGAGAGAGAGAGAGAGAGAGAGAGAGAGAGAGAGAGAGAGCAGCATACCAGTCAGTCACCATGAAGCAGCCAACCGTACTTTTTTCCATTGCTAATTTGTTTTTCATTCCAAATTTTCTCATCTCAGGAAGATAGCAACGAGGAGGGGAGGAGGGGAGGAGGTGCACGCGTTGCCATGGTAACGAGTCATCAGTAGAGGGGAGGAAATTTCGTTCTGTTGACCCCTTTCCCTCCTTCTACGCCTCTATACCTCACTCTCATGTTTCTCTCCATTCTCTCATTCTCATCTTTTATTGTTGTTGTAGAAGGAAAGATGTTTTGTTTTTTTAATCCTTCTTAATTTTCTCTTAATCCTTCTCTCTCTCTCTCTCTCTCTCTCTCTCTCTCTCTCTCTCTCTCTCTCTCTCTCTCTCTCTCTCTCTCTCTCTCTCTCTCTCTCTCTCTCTTTGATATCATTACAAGCTATTCTTTGCCTACGTAATTTCGGTTTCAAAAAATTTTCATTGTATTATTTTTTTATCTAATACTCCATCTACCTTCATTTAGTCTGTTATCTTTATTTTCCCGTTTATTCTCTTTTCCTTCCTCTACCGTTTGTTAGTGACGGAGAGAGAGAGAGAGAGAGGGAGAAAAAAAAATAGGGAAAAAATAGTAAAATATGTTTTAATTAGAGGGTGAATGGGAGATAATACTTATATTACTCCATGGAAGAGGCATATATTAATTCTCTCTCTCTCTCTCTCTCTCTCTCTCTCTCTCTCTCTCTCTCTCTCTCTCTCTCTCTCTCTCTCTCTCTCTCTCTCTCTCTCTCTCTCTCTCACTTTCCTGCCTCCTTGTCTGCTCGCTCACACACAACCGCCTACCTTTTCCTCCTCCTCCTCCTTTCCCCCCCTCCTCCTCCTCCTCCTCCTCCTCCTCCTCCTCCTCCTCCTCTTCCTCCTCCTCCTCCTCCTCCTCCTCCTGGGTTTGTGTTCAGGTATGATCTATTCGTCAAGGGAAAAAGATTAAGTGCATTTCGACCCCTCCTTTGTGAGTAATGATGGAGGAGGAGGAGGAGGAGGAAGAGGAAGAGGAAGAGGAGGAGGAGGAGGAGGAGGAGAAGGAGAAGGAGGAGGAGGAGGAGGAGGAGGAGGCGGCAGTAGAAAGGAGAATCATGGAATATTTAGAAGGATTTATATCTTATCTACATGAATGGGGAATAAATTGGGTCTGTGATAATTATGGCTTAGAAGCTCTCTCTCTCTCTCTCTCTCTCTCTCTCTCTCTCTCTCTCTCTCTCTCTCTCTCTCTCTCTCTCTCTCTCTCTCTTCTCTCTTCTCTCTTTTAAGGATACAAAATAAAAGAGAAAAAAAAGGAGCAAGAACAAAAAATTATAAAAGTGAAAAAGGAGAATTCTTGTGTAAACTTTTGAATTTGGTCTTAGAACTACAGTAGGGAAATAGTTTCAAGCAAGTTAGAGAGAGAGAGAGAGAGAGAGAGAGAGAGAGAGAGGGAGGAAGCGATACGTGTGTGTGTGTGTGTGTGTGTGTGTTTAGTGGGGAGCGTGATGACAAATTATCTCCCCAACCATGAAATTGCGTCGAACACATCATCTCCCCAAGTGATGAGCTTCGTTAGCCGTCCCCCCCCCCTGCCCCTACCCCCCCTTATACCCCCCCACCACCTCACCTGCGGCCTCAGCTCATTAAGGTACCACCGCTGACTTCACCACCTGCCCGTTGCTGTCTTTGTTGGTAAATATATAGAATATTTTTTTTTTTTTTTTTATATATGTACAAATTTCTGATACTTCTGTTTGCGTGTGTGCGTGTGTCGTCGTTTCGCCCTTCAATCCTTCTCCTATTACGAGGATTCATGTGAAATCCACTATATTTTGCTAGCCACTCTGCCTCGTCCCGCCAAAGTCACCCTTGGGTTCAGTATGGTATAAAGGTGTTATTTGTGTGTGTTTCTCTCCGTCAGGTAGCGTCAATCAGCCTGTTTTGTCCTGACATGAAAGAGACTGTGCGTGTGTGTGTGTGTGTGTGTATGTGTGTGTGTGTATATGTGTGTGTGTATATATGTGTTAGAAAGGATGTGTATTGATTTTTATCCTTTTCCAATGCATTTTTTAAACCGATTTTATTCTCTCTCTCTCTCTCTCTCTCTCTCTCTCTCTCTCTCTCTCTCTCTCTCTCTCTCTCTCTCTCTCTCTCTCTCTTTAATAGGCTTAAATCTCCCATAGGACAGAGAGAGAGAGAGAGAGAGTGATAGAAAGAAGAAATTATATAAAATAATAAAAAAAAAGGGGAAAAGCGAAAAAAATTAAAAAAAGAAGAAAATAAAAAACGAAGAAATGTGAAACAAGAACGAAATATTGAGAGAAAAAGGATTTGGAAGTTATGAAAAGATGCAATAAGAGAAAATGGATTTATTACTTACCCTAGCATGCAGTCACACCCTCCTCCTCCTCCTCCTCCTCCTCCTCCTCCTCCTCCTCCTCCTCCTCCTCCTCCTCCCTCAATTCTTGGTTTGGGGCGTGATGGAGAGCTTAATTAAGGCTAAGAGGAAGGGCATGTATGGCTCGGCATCTCCTCCTCCTTCTCCTCTTCCTCCTCTTCCTCTTCCTCTTCCTCCTCCTCCTCCTCCCTGTCTCCCTTTCTCCCTTCCGCCTTTCCTTCCTATCATCTTCTCCCTTTCTCCTTTCCCCTTTTGCCTGCTCCCTTTCTCCTCCCTTTTAACTGCCCTCTTCCTCCTCCTCCTCCTCCTCCTCTTCCTCCTCCTCCTCCTCCTCCTCCTCCTCCTCCTCCTCCTCCTCCTCCTTTTGTTTATTTTTCCTTCTCTTCTCCTCCACCAACCATCAATGCTAGCGAGGCTAAGATGATATAGTATTATTGCTCTCTCTCTCTCTCTCTCTCTCTCTCTCTCTCTCTCTCTCTCTCTCTCTCTCTCTCTCTCTCTCTCTCTCTCTCTCTCTTATTTTTGTGTTTTGACATTGTTGCTGCGTGTGTGTTAGAGAGAGAGAGAGAGAGAGAGAGAGAGAGAGAGAGAGAGAGAGAGAGAATAAGTCGCAGTCAAAGGTGTAAATTTCCTTGCGATCCCTGGAAATATTTTTTTGTTTTATTAACTTGTGTATCACGTATCTTTTTTAATCCTTCATTTTATTCCAATTCTCTTCTTCTCTTGCATTCTTCCTCCCTTTCTACCATTCTTCTTTCTTTTTTATATTATTTCGTCCACCATCCTTACCACACTCACTCCCTCATTCTCTCTCTCCCTCCTTCCATCCCAATCCTTCATTCCATTATAAATATTCTACCTTCCATTTTCCTCCTCCATCTACCCATCCTTTCTCACTTCATCTCCTTCCCTCATGTTCTTCCCTTCCTTCCTACAATCCCTTACCCTCACATTCTTTCCCTTCCTCTTTCCATGTCATCCATCCTTCCCTCCTTCCTTTTCCCTTACTTCCCTTGCCTCCAGCCCGCCCTCCTTCCTTACCTACCATGCAGCAGGAGGTCGCCCTTATCACTCTCTCACTGGAGGTTGCAAGAGTGATCAATATTGCCTGAGAGTCGATCATTCACATCCTCTTATTTCCTGCCACTCTAGACCCACACACACACACACACACACACACACACACACACACACACACACACACACACACACACACACACACAATACACCTGAGTCTCTTTAAACCAGGAAAATGTCATACGCTTTGTTTTCTTCATTTGTTTTCATTATGATGTATTTTTTTTTTTGGTGTTGTTCGTGTTTGATGTTGTTTCAGATGTTAATTGTTTGTTGCGCTGCATGTAGTAGTAGTAGTAGTAGTGGTGGTGGTAATAGTAGTGGTGGTGGTGGTGGTGGTGGTGAAGGTGAGTTGTACGCAAGGCCGCACAACCCAAGCGGTCATCGGTTATGTCACCTTTAGGTTCTCAGTTAGTGTTCCAATTCACAACTCTCTGATCCAAGGTTCGATCCTCAAAGCGTATACAACCAAGGATTTGAAAAAACTGACACGTCTTACTGATTTACAAGTCACGGTTTTACGCCTATGTTTGCTGCAGTTGTAGTAGTTGTTGTAGTTATAGTGGTAGTTGTAGTAATTGTAGCAGTAGTCGTAGTTGTAGTAGCAGTATCAATAGTAATAATAATAGTAGTAGTAGTGCTGTCTCTGTGTGACTATTATTTTACATTGTGACCTTCCTGTTGACGTTAATGAGCAACGTAACTATTTATTTTTTGCACGTGAGAGGAAATGAATTATGAAAGAGTGAGAGAGAGAGAGAGAGAGAGAGAATGTATGTGTGTGTATGTATGTATATATGTATGTGAGTGGGTGTGGGTGTGTTTGTGTGTGTGTGAAGGTTCATACATATATGATGTATAGCGAGAAGGATGGAGAATGAGAGGTCGTATTAGGAGAGATTGATTCCCAAGGGAGACCAAGACAGACAGAGAGAGAGAGTAAAGAAAGATGGCCTACAATTGCAGTGGGCTCCCATTTACGTGATATACCCCATTAAATCGGGTCTCATAATTCAGGTGTGCCATATCGGGCTGCCTCAGGTGTCAGTAAGGGCGATGATGCTGCTTGTAACTACTGGGAGTGTCGACCTA
>JAPQNM010000039.1:508568-516068 GCA_029783475.1 Metacarcinus magister
CACTCTCCGTTGTGACCAGCATTGAAGTATTTTTTAGTTCCTCTCGTGGTGTGTCCTGCCTAGTTGGACGCATGGGTGGAGGAGGGAAAGATAAGGAAAAGTGTGCTTAAGGCGCCTTGAGGCTAATGAAACAGGATGCCAAATGTGGTGCTCTTGTTATTAGGGTGTTTTTTACATATATTTTTGTCAATATCTCTCTCTCTTTCAATGTTGTACTGCGTCTACTATTACATTGTCACCCTCCTAGTGATTGTGATGGTCGCGGCGCCTCGGTGGTGGAAGCGGCGGCGCTGGTGCCTCAGTGTCCATAGGTGACCTCAGGGCCATAACATTTGGTTTCGTATTGATGGTCGGTGATGGTGGTGGTGGTGTGCTCGGTGATGGCGGTGAGGGCAGTGGTGGTGACGGTGAAGGGCTGGTACAGGGTGCTGATGGTGGTTTCCGTCACGGTGAAAGGCTTGAACGCTGTCTTGGTGACGAAGACTGTGAAAGTGTTGGTGACTGATGTGGTGGTGAAGGTGGCATCCACGTTGGTCACGGTGAGGGAGAGGGTGATAGGCAGGGCCTTCACTGCTGTTTGCGTCACCGTCATCTCCGTCACGGCCAGTTCTTTGGCCAGAAGGTATGTGGTGTGCGTCACCACAGCCGTGGCCAGAGACGTCTTGTACTCGGTGAACACCGTTGTGTCGGTTATGAAGGTGGTGCGCGTGTGAACCTGCGGCGGCGGGAATTCGGTGAGTGTGGCGGTGGTGGTGACCGTGGTTGGCTGCACCACCACACTGGTGACGTACAGCGTGACAAAACTGTGCTGGGCAGTGACCTGCGTAACATCCTGCAGGTTGGTCAACACGTGGGTGCTGGTGATTGTTAGGATGTTGTGTTGTGGCCTGCAGGAGACCTGTGGGGAGCCATGGTTTGCCAGGGCAACACCCAGAAGACAGGAGCAAAGCAGTAACAGCAACAGGCGGGACATGGTGGCGGGCTGAGTGGCTCGCTGAGCTCACACACTCCTTATAAGAGGCCGGTGGCCGCGGCGACTAGGGGCCGAGGAGGGAGGGATCCAGGAGCGAGGAATCCACGAGCGAGGGACTTTGGGTCTTTCCCAAGGGACTAGCAGGCACCATTAGGGAGGAGTCTTCACGTACAAAAATGGCGGAGCTAATGAGTGCTGTGAATCCACGTGAAAGCGACATGGAAAACACACATTGGCGTACGTCGCCGTAGCAGGAGTCACGGAGCGCCCCGCCGCTGTCCGCACCCTAATGTCAACGTATTGCTGCAAAAAATATTTACAGGAGCAGCTTCCTCAGAGGTTGTCCATCTGCGTCATTACTGGTTATATCCCAATATCAGGGCGGAGTGGGGCGGGGCGGACGACCAGATATCCTTATCATTCGTTTGTGTGTTTCTTTACGTGTCTGTCATCACGTCGGCAACATCTTGCCGCTTCGCTGGTGGCGGTGCACTTATGAGGGGAGGCGGTGAGTGTGGTAACAACAACAACACGACTACAAGAAGAGCATGTGAGCTGTGGAGTCAGATCACGGTAACCTTTACAAGGAAAAGGAAGAAATGCACATCCAGTCACTGTCTTGCGAACATCGTGTCGCGGAAGGAAGGTGGGAGACGGGAAATGGCCGAAAACGGAACAATAGTGATTAGAACAGACAGCTGCTCCTCCTCCTCCTCCTCCTCGCCCTTCTTCTCCTTCTTTCTCATACGTTTTATTCTTTCCTTTTCGTCTGTGATTCATATTAATTGTGTTCTTTTGACATTTTGATTATCTATTTGTTTTTCTTCGCAATAATTTTCTTCAAAATCTTCATAAGTTTTCTACGTATTTGCAATTCATTACCCACTTCATTCATCTTCGTATCTCATTCACTGGTTGTGCTGCTCCCTGAGAACACAGCAAGTGGTCAGTTTGAGGACAAGAGGAAGATAAAAAAATTTAACTGATTGCTTTCAGATAATTTGGATGGATGGATTCTCTTCACTTTTCTGCTCCTCCCCATCTCCATTCCTCCTCCTCCTAAATGTTACTTCCCTTCCCTCCTTCTGAGTCCCTTTCCCACCCACCCCCACACATTCTACGCCCTCACCTTCGCTTGTTCATTATTCCCTTTCCTCCCTCTTACCTTTCTTCCAGCTCTGCCTTGCCTCCCTTCCCCATTCCACTAGAAGCTTAAAATACAGACCTTTTCCTCCCTTCCTCAAACTTCCTATATCCAACATTTTCTTTGATCCTATTCCTCGTCTCTTATCCTTCCTCCAGTCTTGTTCCGAGTACAAAACGCACGCCTTCCTTTACCACCTCTCCTTCCTTCCCCGACTCCAACATATCCTTGTCCCTAATCCTTCCTCAGCCTCACGCCGCTGATCTGACTTGATACTGTTGCCTCGTGAAGCGTCAAAGACTCGTTCATCTCGCGCCTCACACAGCGGTGGATCGAGGAGGCGGTGGTGTAGCAATCCTGTTCTCCTGAGAGTGTAATAATAATAATAATAATAATAATAATAGACGGTTTATTAGAAAAAGCAGCCATAAGCTGAAAATATACATTTTAAACATGCTTAATTCTAAATGTGAGGATTGGAAGACTTTTCTTCTTGACATGAGACTATTCAGACCAATTGTTAGCATAGTGATAGTTGGTGGTATGTCGTGGGTCTGGTCAGGTCCGCTTCACGATCTTGTCCACCTCGGTGGTGTCTGGTGACGGTGTTGTAGCACCTTGGAGGCCGGGGATGGACTCCAGCCTGGTTAGATGGCATCGCCTTCAGGTGTTGGTGGAGGTGCCGCCTGTAGGAGGTCACATATCACCCACATGGTGATATGTGGAGGGGCAGCCGTAGGTGCTGGGTAGAGGTGCAGCTGAGGGTGGTGGGTAGAGGTGCAGCTGTGTTGGCGAGAAGATGGAGGGGATTAACAAGCAAGGATTAGCACCCATAGCCCTCCTCGCAATCCCAGCCAGTGAGGTCGACTCGTCCGTGTGTGTGTGTGTGTGTGTGTGTGTGTGTATGTATGTATGTATGTATGTATGTGGGTGTGTGTGTGTGTGTGTGTGTGTGAATGACGGCATAGAAGAGTCAAGACAAATCGAGACAATTAGATCGAAAATTCATGGGAAAAGAAATACTTATCTTAGTAGCAAAAGAAAACAATTATTAGTGACTCGTGTTACTGTCAGGCAAATACTGACCACATCTTTCAACATAAACACTACATATGCGGTGCAATTCACTGCAGAAATTCCGAAGACATACCAGTACATCGTTGACTCAGCATGTATATAGTAGTACATCACCTGTCTTGCAATGGTTCATGATGTTTGTTCCCACATAGGCGTCCGTAGCGTAGCGGCACGTACTGTACTGTACTTGACGTGGACGCATTTCACGAGTGGATTCAGTAATGTTTTGAAATGTTTGAGTGATTGATAACTTCATTTGCTGGCACAATTGTTATCTAAATTAAGATAGTTTGTATGCTAATGTTTTGCTACTAGATAATGATGCGCTTACTCTTGTCCACAGTTGTAAAGACGCTGGAATAAAGGGTTTCCTTTAATGGTTAGTTGATTATATGGATGAAGGAGGGATGATAAGGAAGGATGAGCCGCGCTGTTGTCAGGGGGAGAGGGAGGGTCAGCGCGAGGAAAGACCTTCCTTCATTTACCTTGTGGAGACACGAATTCCTGTGCACTTTCCTCTTTTCCCCTGACCTGAAATACTCGAAGCTATAAACGGAACTGTTAATTTTCCAAGGTATTACTTGAGGAAGCCTTGAAAGCTTTAATGTTCCCCCATGGCATCGACCTCGTGTGGAAGCGTTACAACGGAATGGTCTCGTGTCACTGACAAGAACAGACCACGCTGCATTCCCCCACCGTGAGGGAGGCTCTTTACCTGGGCTGTCCCACTGTAAAGGCTGAGGCGTGGTCATGGTCAGGCTGTCCCCGGAGGATTGGCGCGCTCATCTGGAGAGGCATTCGGTTGCCCACTGCTCAGGCCGTATAAAGGTCTGCGAGGCATCAGCCGCCGCACTCCTCACCGCACGCCCATCCACTCGCCAACATGAGGGTCACCATCTGCCTGGCGCTGCTGCCACTGCTGCTGCTGCTGCAGCCGGCTGCCGCGCGCTACTATGACCCGCGGCCACTGATGTGTGCCGTGACGCAGGAGGTTGAACAGCTGGAGGAGACGCTGGAGGCGACGCAGGTGGAGGTGGTGACGACGCCCTTCGTGGTGAGCAAGGTGCAGCTCAACACTGTGTACCAGAGCCTTCCAGTAGCCGTCACCCACGTGGCCCTCGCAACGGTGACGGCAGCGACGCCGCAGGTGGAGTTGACGGAGGTGCAGCTGGTGGTGGAGAAAGTGCCAATAACCGCCATCAAGGTAAGGACCGTCACCCGCACGCTCACCCGCACCCTCGTGGATCCTCACACCCGCACAGCCACCAACTACCTAACGCACGTGGAGACCGTGGCAGCCTCGGAAACTGTTCAGGAGACCGTGACACTTGTAGAGACTGAGGCGGCCACCATCACGCAGCGGGTGATGGCCATGTACACTTCCACCCTCACGCAAACACAGGCGGTGTTGCAGACCAAGCTGGAAGTGGAGGTGGTGCACGAGTCGTCCGTTGCAGCCACCACCACACTGCTGCAGTTTAACACTTCCACCAACACTCACATCCTCACAAAGATGATCACCCAGACCATTTGTCCGAAGCCCTCCAACCGCGTCTAGCTGCCCCTGCTCCGCTCAGCCTCAGGAAGCCGCCCCCACCGCAGCGACCCTGCCATGGCTGCATCTGCTCGCCGTCACCACACTTCAGCGGCCACGTTGTCGCTCCAATCAAATAAAACTTACCCAGATTATGACTTGTTTGTAGATATTTTCCCATGGCAGATAGAGAGAGAGAGAGAGAGAGAGAGAGAGAGAGAGAGAGAGAGAGAGAGAGAGAGAGAAATTGGTGAGTAAATAACTTTGTTTTAGTCTTGACATCTGGCCTCTCGTCCTTACTGACCTCGCATCTATTCATCACAGACTTAACTAGAGGAAGGCAAACACCAGGTGCAAGAAGCCCTCGTATACCTGCATCAATCATACTACCTGCTTCCTAATTTATCGACAATACTGCCTTTAGTTTTACACTACCTGTTGTTGCTGTGAAAAAATGTCATAAAAGGAATGGAAATGTGTATGCGTGCACTGACACACATACACGCACGCACGCACCCATGCACGTACACGCACACACACACGCGCACACGCACACACAAGTGTGTGTGTGTGTGTATATATATATATATATGTATATATATATATATATATATATATATATATGTATATATATATATATATATATATATATATATATATATATATATATATATATATATATATATATATATATTCTTTTTCAATTTTTTTTTCTTATTTTTTCCTAGTTCTTCTTTCTTTTTTTGTTTCATTTTTTCTTCGTTCTTCATTTTCTTCTTTATTCATTCTTTCCCTTCCTATCTTCACCATCGCATATTTTTTATTTTCCCTAATTCCCGCCCTTTTCTCCCCCGT
Organism: Metacarcinus magister; assembly: GCA_029783475.1. Classification (NCBI taxonomy): domain Eukaryota; kingdom Metazoa; phylum Arthropoda; class Malacostraca; order Decapoda; family Cancridae; genus Metacarcinus; species Metacarcinus magister. The sequence goes on from JAPQNM010000039.1 coordinate 514,152, forward strand.
TTATCCACTTCCCTCTCCCCTCTCTCTCTCTCTCTCTCTCTATCTTCCTCTCTCTCTCTCTTCCCCACCCTCTCTCTCTATCTTCCTCTCTCTCTCTCTCTCTATCTTCATCTCTCTCTCTATCTCTCTCTCTCTCTCTCTCTCTCTCTCTCTCTCTCTCTCTCTCTCTCTCTCTCTCTCTCTCTTTCCTTCCATGGTTAAGTCACGCTGCACCCACAACGCCCACTGGTGTTGGTTTGCGTAAATGTTAAAGAGAGTCAAGAACTTTCCTTAAATACGAGAACACTTGCCAACATTTCCCTTCTCCTCGTGGGTCGTTGTGGTGGCGAGCTTCAGAAAATATCCTAATTGCAAAACTTCTGTCCACAAAAGGCAATAACCACCATCCAAGCCCTGCAGGTGATGTGGAAAGTTACCTGGATATTAATTAACCTGTTGTCGAGCTGCTGGCAGGTCCAAAGGGGAAAGTTTGACGCTACCTGTGTTGTGGGTCACTTACCTGTCGTATTGTCAAGGTGGGGTGGAAGGGTGAGTCGTGTTGGTCCTGTTCTATGAGATGGATGGCTTTGGGGTTTGTGTATTGGGTTTTGTGGAGGAAAAAATTGATTGGATCTTGTTTTATTTATAGTTGTTTCTATTGCTATCTATCTATATAAAAGCAAATTGATCATGACAGTAATATAAAGAGATGAAGGAGTTGTAGTAGTAATGTGACTGAGATAAAGGATTTATGACATAAAAGGAGAAGATAGACAACAACAACGTGCTAACAACACCTGATGAACAACCTCAGGACCAGTCCACCAGATTCACGGATCAAAGAAACAATTGTGACGTAATTCGTTTTTATTGAGACGCTGCAGGGCAGGGCAGGGCAGGGCAAGGGAAGGGAAAGGGTTATGGGCATCAGTGCTGGAAGGTGATCATGGGAGAGTAGCAAAAGGTGACTAAGTCGTATTGGGTGCTAGTGACTGTTGCCTCCACGATGCTGGTGTCTGTGCTGGTGACGGTACGAGTGACGGGCACAGGCACCACCTGTATCTTAGTCGCTGTGAGCGTGTTGTACTGTCCCACCACCTCAACGGAGGTAGAGTGTTTCTCCGTGGTGATGGTGACGGTAGTGAGGGCCGTCAACAAGGCATGCGTAGTTTGCGTCTCGGTGATTGGCTGTGGCGCCACCGCTGTCATGGTGAGGGTAATGGGGCCCACCACCTGCACGTTGGTGGCCACAAGGGTGCTGGTGATAATAACCGCGGCTGTGGCCTGTACGGTGTGGTACGTGGTATGGTAGAAGGTGTTGGTCAAGAGTGTGGTGATGGTGAGCACGTCCTGGGCAACCAAAGGCGGGAAGGTTTGGTCTACTAGGAGTGGTGAGGGCACTATCACCAAGCTTGTCACGTCCACCACTTGGGCCTTCAAGAGGTAGTCATAGACGGTGATCGTGTCCACCACAGTGTTTACGTGGGTATTGGTGACGGTGAGAGCCTCCTGGCCTGGTGCACAGGTGGGCTGCGGGGCATTGTAGTTGTCGGCAGGGGCCAGGCCCACCAGGCAGAGGATGAGGAGGGTGCGCAGCATGCTGGGGGCCGGCTGGGGCAGCGGGTGAGAGTGAGGGAGTAAGTGACTCCACGGTCAGGGATCCTTTATAGCTGTGACCCGCCGCGCCTCCCCTCCTCCCCCGCCACTAACTCGCGACGGCTCTCGGCACCACCCCGCCCTTCCTCGCCGCCTCAGCAGCACCATAGCATTGTGTTCCATGAGAACTGCGATATTTTCCTTGTATAGTGTTGAAGCTATCTGCCTGCATCCTGTCCAGGCAACAATAGCAGTAGGGCACATCGGTGTGCGGGAATGCGAGACACGGCAACACACTCAGGAACCTAACGAAGAGTATGATCTTCAACTCTGAAAGTATAA
>JAPQNM010000039.1:518568-528568 GCA_029783475.1 Metacarcinus magister
GTGCAGGAGGTGCCCGCTGACTTCCCAGGGCCTACACTAGACACCCCCTCGCCAGGGGACTTACAGGCGACGGAGGTGTTGTTGGTGCAGGAGACGCAACCTCTGACGGTGACGCTCGTGGACACCGTCACCTCCAGCATCATAAAGACAGAGGTGCAAGTGTCTATCCAAACAGGCACCAACTTCGTGACGCAGGTGGAGACGTTGGTGTCGCCCACCACTGTGTACATCACCGTCACAGACAATAAAACGCTGTTCTCGCAGGTGACGGCTACGGCGGAGTCCATCGTAACTACCACTCTTACTCTCACTACTGTCTCGCTGCTGACTGACGTAGTGACTCAACCAGTCCCGCAGACAACCTACGTCGCCACCTCCACCGCCCTGCTGACGGAGTTCTCCACCAACGTCCACTCCCTCACCAAGATGGTCACGCAGTTCGTGTGCCCACCAGGCGCCGCCTGAGCTTCGCTGCTCACTATATATTCTCCTTCACTTCAATTATATGTTCTACTTCACTTCAAATTATATTCCACCAAAACCTATTTTGCTTTTATTTGTCTACCATTTTTCCCTTTTTGTTTGCAATACTTAAAGCTGCCTCGCAGGACAAAAAATGTTTCATTGAAACAATTACTCTCATATGAAATAACTAAATCAAATAGAATCCTACTTGATCTAGACTAAGAGGTCCTGCCGCGCCACAAGGGTTACTGGAGACCACTCACTCTCCATCAAATAAATGACTCTGGGCCTCATCGCACCACATGTAAGTTACGAGCTGCTGCCTCAACCAATGCATCACACAACCACACACCCTCGCCAAGAAAAGTTGGAAGAAATACAAATATAATAGAATTAATGAATAAATAGATAAATAAAACAGCAGAGTTGAAGAGCAAAGTCGATGACAGACTTTGATCTGTGTGTGTGTGTGTGTGTGTGTGCGTGTGTGTTGGCGGGCGTGCATGCGTTTTGGGAGTTGGTGGTGTGTGTGTGTGTGTGTGTATGCGTGTGTGTGTGTGTTGGCGGGCGTGCATGCGTTTTGGGAGTTGGTGGTGTGTGTGTGTGTGTGTGTGTGTGTGTGTGTGTGTGTGTGTGTGTGTGTTGGCGGGCGTGCATGCGTTTTGGGAGTTGGTGGTGTGTGTGTGTGTGTGTGTTGGGGGTGGGGGGGACAGTCACCCTGATCACCAGCACTGCCGCGCCTCCTCTCGGCATGACCGAACCTTTTAATCACTTCATACATTCCTGTCACATTTTGTTCACATTCTTTCCTATTGACATGAATATCCTGCACATTTCTAGATTCTACTGCACGTTTGAAAGCATTTTGAAAACCAACACAGGGAGGCTTCGCAGCCTGGCCTTCCTTCCCAGTTGGTGGATTAGACCTTTGTTGCCCTGAACTATTAGTGTCCCCGAACACGATCTGGTGTGTCCTCTCAGATGTGGAAGGCGATTCATTACGTGAAATAATACACTTGCTTTGAGTATAGATTTTTTTTATTTATCATAATTTTAGTAATGTTTTGTTTGTATAGTAGGAAGGGGGGCGTGCTTGTGCCTTCTGCCTCTTGGCCCGCCTGACCGCCCGTGCATTAGTCCTATTGATATTTGCATTTTAGAGACAAATCTTGAGAGTATTTTCTATTCTGATTATCGCTCCGCCTGTGTTGGGATGAACAAAGTATTTAAGTGAGTGTGGGCGATGTGAAAAGTTTGTTATGGGATTTAACATTAAAAACAATATGGCATTTGATCTCTTTATTGGTGCAGCCGCGGCGGTTTGGTGGCGTTGTGAAGCCCTTAGTGGGTGAAGGTGATCTTGGGATCCGGACACTTGGTGACGAACTCGTGTTCAGTGACAGTGACAGTGGCGTCCACGGTTTGCTCGGTCAGACTGGTGACTGTGTCCGTGGCATAATGGAGGTCTGTCTGGTAGCTAGTCTCCGTCACCGCGAAGGTCTCCGTCAGTGTGTGGGTGAGGAAGGTGCTCACGGTGTCAGTGACTGTGATCGTCTTGAAAGTCGTCTCTTGGTTGATGACAGTCAGGACTTGGGTGATGCTTTGGTCCACCACAGCGGTCTGGGTGATCGCCTGCTCCTCCACATCCTGCGCCGTGGCGACCAGTTGGCTCGTCTTCGTAGCAACGGCCGTGGCGAAGTAGGTGACGAAGGTAGTCTGATAATTGGTGGCGGTGATGAGGCTGGTGTAGGTTACCACGTCGGGGATGGGGAATTGGGTGACTGTCTGTGTCAGTGTGACCGTGCTGGACACCAACACAACACTGGTGACTGCCACCGTCTGATGCTCGTACTGCAGGTCCAGCTGAGTCACTTGTTGCGGGTGCTCGAGGAGACTGGTCCTGGTGATGGTGAGAGTCTCCTGCCGGGGCTGACACGTAGCTTGCGGGGTGCCATAGTGTCCGGCGAGAGCTAGACCCAGCAGACAGAAAGAAAAGAGGGCGCGCAGCATTCTGACGACTGGAGGGTGTGTGTGCATCGCCCACCAGCGCCTCCGTAGCTTTATATGGGGTCATTTGGCGAGGCTCCGCCCCTCCCAGGACAGGTCATTTTCGGCCCTGGGTATTTGGAGACGCGAGGGTCATGCTGAGGCTGTGGCTGATCAACCCCCCCACCCCCACCCCCAAACACTCGTCTGCCTCCCACTTTTGAGTGGACCGCTGGAAGGGGCAGGGGGCAGGGAGCAGGGAGCAGGGTGGCAGTCACATGTTGTCTAAACTTTGACCACTAGTGATGGTTCGTTCCCGAGACTTTCTGGAAGCAGGTGACCCAGACAGGTTTTGGCAGAAACTTTCCACACTTATTCAAAAGTCACATCAGCGGACGTCACACAGGTCGCGTTTCGTATTATTTACCTATGTTGAGGCGAAGCAGCAGCGCCCACCCACGAAATAACAGCTGTATTGTCCTGAAATATATTCTCCTGATTAAAACGTTTTTTTTTTTAATGTTGTACAAAATATATTCCTGTATTTCCTACGCGTCCATTCGTGTGACGATACAGCTGGTTTGTGTGGGGGCGGGAAGAACCGGGACTAACCGTGGCAGGAAGGACATTTTCCCTGTGCCGGACACGTCCCCACGAAACATATGACAAACAATTGAAAAGCCTTCTTGAAAGGTAAACATTTATCTTAGCAGCTTACTGAATTTGACCTTAGATGGCCTATTCTGAGACTACATCTAGAATTTTATTTCCCTTGAGACTCACGTCGTTACTCGAATGCCCCTGAGGATGATCACAATAGCGGCCTCCCCGCTTTCGGTCATTATCTGTAGGAATCTTTCCTACCTGGGTTTTAATCTCGGCATCTGAGGGAAGGAAAGAGAAACGCCGATACTGGTCACTGGACAGGCAGTTATTTAGCATCCTGTATCGCCCTTTGTAATAACGAGAGGTAATGATATAGAACTACATCGTATTATTTCCTCAAAGGTTTTATACGTACTGGCAGTAATGATGATGATCATGAGTCAACAATGAATAAAGAGATGAAGAGTAGGCTGGCGGGGTTGAGACGTGCACAGGCGTCACTAAAACAAAGGAATGCGTCTTTTCAGCTCAGGTCGTATGTATCAGGAAATATCTGGTCTGTTCCTGTATGGCTGACCTCGCCGCCTCGCTGGCCTGAGGGTCGTCGTGGCCCCGCCACCCCACCCTCAACACCCGCCTGTTGCTTCACGCTGCTGCCTCACTGACGCAACACCGTATTGTCGTCACACTTCAAGCTCAATTTCATCTCCACGAGGCGGGGATGTCGATGTGTAAGAAACTTTAAAGTTTGTCCAAATGCGAGAAACTTCGCAATAGATATTTTCGTTATCTTGTCTCCCGCGTTACCAGCCTCACCAATACAGGTCAGGTCAAGGTCAGGTGACCTCCGGTATAAAGGTCTGCGAGGCATCAGCCGCCGCACTCCTCACCGCACGCCCATCCACTCACCAACATGAGGGTCACCGTCTGCCTGGCGCTGCTGCCACTGCTGCTGCTGCAGCCGGCTGCCGCGCGCTACTATGAACCGCGGCCACTGATGTGTGCCGTGACGCAGGAGGTTGAACAGCTGGATGAGACGCTAGAGGCGACGCAGCTAGAGGTGGTGACGACGCCCTTCGTGGTGAGCAAGGTGCAGCTCAACACTGTGTACCAGAGCCTTCCAGTAGCCGTCACCCACGTGGCCCTCGCAACGGTGACGGCAGCGACGCCGCAGGTGGAGTTGACGGAGGTGCAGCTGGTGGTGGAGAATGTGCCACTAACCGCCATCAAGGTGAGGACCGTCACCCGCCAAGTGGTGGACACCAACGTTAACCTTTTCACCCTCACCGCCACCAACTACATTACTGAGTTCCTGACGTTGTCGGCGATTAAGACGCAGCACGCCACCTCCACCACACAAGAGACAGTCGTCCTAGAGACGACCCAGAAGCTGCTCCACACCAGCGCCTCCACCATCACCATGACCAAGGCTGTCCTGACCACTTCCCTGGTGGTGTCCGCCATGTCAGAAACTGTGGTGGTCGCCACGGAGACCCAATTTGAGGCGCGGACAGTGATCTACACGCACACCCTCACCAAGATGATCACCAGCACCGTTTGCCCCGCCTCCGCAAACGTTTAGGAACAAAAAACAACTCCATAAATGTACGATACGATAATACACGTTACTCGTCACACTCTTGTTATTTTGTAACCTTGTGGCTGGAGGGCAACCATAACCATGTCCATTATGACCAATAACACTTTATTCCTCCCTTCCCTTCCCATCCCTCCTCCCTCTCTCCGCTCCCCTCCTCTCCCACTCCCAGGACACTGTGACCACCAGTTAGGAGCCATTAACCTCCCGGCAAACACCTTCCCTCCTCACTTTCATCCCCTGAACATGACAGCATACGAGGAAGGTGGTCTGTACTGACCTGCTCAAATGACCAACCGCCTCCTCCTCCTCCTCCTCCTCCTCCTCCTCTACCTGGACTTAAGTAACAAAATTATAACGTAGTGTAACAAAAATGCAAGGTAAGGTAACAAAGATTTCTTGATTGCAAAAAAAAATCATACGAAGAACGGCTCAAAAAAAAAAATTCATATTATCCAAACTGAGACTTAAAAGAGACTTAATATAAATCTATAATATTTTTGAGAATTTGACAACATTAACTGAAACTATTGTTATCTGTCAACCGAACAAACTTTACACGCATAACACATTTAACATTATCGGTAAACAGTTTAAATTAATAAACTAAAGCTTTTCTTCAATCACATTACTAGTATTTGAAACCGTCTTCCCGTGTATATTGAGATAAGATAACAAAGATGATTGGTCAAATAAAAACAATTCATAACTTGTATTTGTGTCACTCGCGTCAACATTTATACCAAGCACTGTTCAAGCAGGTGTGAATATCATTAGATCATAGAAGAGATTAGTTGTTTTTTTTCTCGGTCTACTTCTTCCGCTCTTTCCAGTAAAAACATCATGTCAGCCTTCACCTTGCCTTCCTGCTTCTTCACCTGCAGGTTAAATAATGTAGTTACTCTAGTTTCTTTAATAGCCTCTTTAGGACCAACATTTTTGTGGTTATTTGCTTTTTCCTATATATCATTTCTTATACCTTCAATATTCCTCTTCCTTATCTTCCCTTCTTCTCTTCCTTTTACTTTACACTGCCCTGCATTTCCTCTTCTCTCCTATTCTTCCTCGTCCTTCCTCTTCGTTAACTCTCTTCTCTTTCCTCCCTTCCTTCTTCTCTCTCTCCTCCCCTTCCACATCCACTCCTCTCACGCCTTGCAGCTTTAAATGGTGGTGACATCCCTGTAGCACTGGTCTAAACACACACACACACACACCTCTCTCTCTCTCTCTCGCTCTCTCTCTCTTTCTTTCTTTATTCCTTCTTTGCATTTCTACCTTCCTACCTCCTCCTCCTCCATCGTTCGGGGGGGTTTTTTTGTTTTTAATTCGTAGCAGAAAGGAAAATAAAGTTATAAACCATTAAGACATTTGTTACTTACAGCTCAGAACACTAATTACTACTACTACTACTACTACTACTACTACTACTACCAGAAACAATTGAGTTGAATGTTTGGACAGATAAGTATAAAACAGACAGAGAGAGAGAGAGAGAGAGAGAGAGAGGAGAGAGAGAGAGAGAGAGAGAGAGAGAGAGAGAGAGGAAGGTTATAAGGGATGTGGAGTGCTATGGGAGGGGAGGGAGGGGAGTAGATGATGAGAGTGGAGAGAAATGGTGTGTGGAGGAGGGAAGGGAGGATAGGATATGAGAGCGAGAGAAAGAGAGAGAGAGAGGTCGTGTTGTTGTTGTGTGGAGAGTATGGGTTCAGAACCACCTCATGATGTCATCTTTAAGGTTCGTGAGTGAGTTAGGTGGATGGGCTTCAGCAGGTGGTGGCCTTCGCCCTTCCCTCACCTGGACACACCTGACACATCTTATACGCTTCCCTCATACCCTTGTACAGTATAAGAATCAGGTACACTTACTCTTCTCTACTCCTTATCTTTCCCTTCAGTCTGTCTCCCACACATCTTGCAAACATTCATTCAGGTGTGGTTGGTTTTTTCACCTGTATCTTGTATGTCCATCTCCCATACTTTGGACTTATATTAAGGTTAGCTGTCTTTTCATCTGTGGCTTTTATTTTTCCCTCTCCCTCTTGCATATCTGTTTAGTACTAATTAGATGAGTTTGTATATCTACCTGTCCCTCCAATCATACCTGTGTACGTCAGGTGAATTTTCGTTAATTTTTACCTGTCCTCAGTACCTGTCCTTGCAACTAATCAATCAGGTGACCTTGTGCCTCTTGTAATATGTTTGTACTTCACCTGTATGTCTTTCCTTTTCATCGCATGTTCGTCATAGTGAAAACACATTCGTACAACACACTAACTCCTCCCTCCAGCACCCTCCGTCAGGTTAAACGTCAGGTAAAGTAACACGGATCGTAAAAGTATTTCGTCCGCTTCGTTTCTCGGATCTTTCAAACTTGTGCGAATCGTCGTTTGCAGTGTTGCTCTTGACATACGGTTGATAAAGGGTCTTTTTTATGTTATTTATCGAGTGTCAGAAGCAGCGAACCATTCTTCAGGATGAGAGGACGTGCGGCGCGAGGTTCGTGTGTCTGTGAGTACTGCTTTTTGAGAATATAAAATCTTGCAGATGCGACAACGTGACAGGAGCCGTGAGGAAAAGATGTGTTGTTGGAAGGTGGTGGGTGGTGGGTGGTGAGGAGCGGTAGGGAGGCGACTGTTTGGAAAGGATGGAGGGTGTGTGTGTGTGTGTTCGTTCTTAGTCACATTCAAATCACCTTCACAAATCCCCAACAGTTTTCATCTCCATCATCCACTTTCCCTTCAATTCCTGGCAAGAAATTTATGAGTGCGTGTGTTTCCGTTCCGATCAACATCCTCCATTACACTTCATTATTACACTCCAATGCTCTGAAAACAACTCGACTAAAATACGCAATATTAAGGAAATATCCAAGTGGAATAGTTTTCAGATGAATAGAGAAAGTTTCTGATGAAGTATCACTTATGTGGGTTCTTAATAATGACGAAGATAAGAAGAAGAAGAGGAGGAGGAGGAAAAGGAAGAGGAGGAGAAGAGGGTGAAAAGGGAAGGAAGAATTAGCGGATATAAGCTTCTATCGTGTCTATTTTTTTCCTTCCAATTTCTTCCTTTCTCTCCTTATTCCCTTCTTCGTCTTTAATTTCTTTTCTTCCCACGTCTCCCAACCATGTCTCTTGGCGGCAGATCACTCGCGCATTAAGTTCTATTCTTACGTCTGCTGCAAGTTAAATGGAGCTTGAAAGTAATGGGCCTCGCGAGATTCACCTTTTTCTGTTGTTCTCAGATGCGGGGGATGATGCCGCGCCAACACACCGGTGGACACGACCAGACCAACATGACTTAGGTAAGAATAGTTACACACCTGGATGCACACCTGTTGTCCGGTCACCTATGAAATAATAACCTCCATCACTGTGAATTACCTGCCTTGATAAAACTCATTAACGCCAATTCACTTAGTATGCAAGTAAAAATTGGTGTACTTCAGGCACGTATTTACCTTGTTTTTTTCTCTGCTCACCATTGCATGTCGACCCTTCATATGCCACTATATGTGTCTTGAAAATTATACAAAATATCAAAGTACCTTTTTAAGCCTCTTTAAAGGGAGACCACACATTAACTAGACTGTTGCAAAGCCATAATGAAAGAAAATATTTATGTATGTGCACCAATGATTTAATTTTCAATAGTTGTTCTTGAGGCAGGATAGCAATGGGTCTTTTCTTGAACACCTGTGGAGAGAGAGCACTCTTAGGGAACTGTTTAGTGTAGTGCATTATAATTCTTAAAACCCTTGAAGTATGCTGAAAGGTGAAATTTTATGATTTATTTATTAAAATACAAAAGCCGTATCGCCCATCAATGCTCACAAAGATTTTCCATCACAATCAGCAGCGATCTTTGGGAAGTGAAACATTCTTGCTCTTAATTTAGTTTTTTGGCTTCACTGCTTCACCTGAGGAACAGAGGGGCGGCAGGTGTCAGGTGCGTTGACCTCACATCCTCCCTTGACAATTGAAAAGGTCACTGATCCTTCATCTCCTTCCCTTCCTTTCCATCCGCCTCTCCTTATCGCTGAAACGTAGATGGAGGGAAATGGTCAGGTGACGGTTTGGTGTCAATCAGCATCGGTAGCCTTTCTAGCCTACGGCCAATTCCATGTGTATGTAACTAACACACACACACACACACACACACACACACACACACACACACATACACACAAACACACACACACACATACACATACACACACACACACACACACACACACACACACACACACACACACACACACACACACACACACACACACACTGCGGTCCACTAAGGAGCTCACTAATTGAATTCCTGTGAAGTTTGCTGATCCCCTAGGGAAGCGGATGTGTGACTCCCAGTGTGTGTGTGTGTGTGTGTGTGTGTGTGTGTGTGTGTGTGTGTGTGACGAGCGAGAGAACGTTAGTAATACGTAATCCTCTTACGTCTGTGCGGAAAGAGATTTTTGTTGCGACAGGAAAAGGCAAGAATGAAATGAGATGAACTACTGAAGTATGTTTGGCATATGTGTGTGTGTGTGTGTGTCCCAGGAGGTCACAAATGGTCCCAAAGGAATCGCAGGTCAGGTCAGTTGGATATAAATACCAGAGCAGATGAATTGATTGAAATTCCCTCCCCCCTCTCTCTCTCTCTCTCTCTCTCTCTCTCTCTCTCTCTCTCTCTCTCTCTCTCTCTCTCTCTCTCTCTCTCTCTCTCTCTCTCTCTCTCTCTCTCTGTGTGTGTGTGTGTATGTGTGTGTGTATATGTATATATATATATATATATATATATATATATATATATATATATATATATATATATATATATATATATATATATATTTAAAGAAAAACGAAAATTGTAGTTGTAAAAAGCCATTGGTCAAATTACTCATATTTGATTGGCAGTATCTGTGAAATCATTCATGTCTATGAGAGAGAGAGAGAGAGATAGTGGACACAAGTTTCCCTCATATTTTTCCTGCATATGTTTTCTTAGTCTTTCGTCGAGCAAATATTTTCGATTTACATTGCAAACTGGGGATTCCAGGGAAAAAATATTACCGTTAGAGAGGCGAGGGAGAAGCGGCGGGACCAAGAAATGTTTTTATTATTCTTTAGAGAGGCGACACACAAGGTTGTATGAAATTGGATACGAAATATGCCGAACAGTGGAAAGAGAGAGAGAGAAAAAAAAAAAGTGTTGCGGATGAAAACTCTAGTCCAATACTATCATTATCATCATCAGCCTCCTCTTCATTCCTCTCTATCAGCTGCCTGTCTATTCCAGATTATTCCAGCAAAACTTCCTATTTCATTTCTCCATCTGTCTGTCCTGCCTTCTTTTATT
>JAPQNM010000039.1:533568-561068 GCA_029783475.1 Metacarcinus magister
CGTTTGGCTGCTCCAAAGTGACGTCTGGTTTGCTCCTGCCACCGGGGTTTCCGTTTGGAAAATTCTGATGAAAGAGAGAAGATAAATCAGTAACTGTTTGCAGATGATACGGCTTTAGTGAGAAATTGTGTCAGTTGGTCGAAGAATTTGGCCGAGTGTGTCGGAAGAACAATTTGAGAGTGAATGAGAATAAGAGCAAAGTAATAAAATGCATAAGAGGGGTTGGTGGTAGATGGATGAATGTTGCATTGAATGATTAACTGCTTGAGGAGGTGGAATGCTTTAAATATTTAGGGTCCAAGATTACTGTAGATGAAGGAATAGAGAGACAGGCAAAGTCTAGGATCAATGATGTAGGAAAGGTGTTGGAAGGTGTTTAGTTGTAGAGCAATGGGGATGCATGTAAAGAGAAAGTTGTATGAAGAAGTAGCTATGCACAATATAGGGCTGAACATGGAGTATGGCAGTAGCAGAGAAGAGATTCTATGTTGGGGATAAGGTGTTCTCTAATCATGCCTCTGTATCACCTTCATGCCTTCAATAAACTGAGAATTACATAACCTTATAAGTTTTATATACCTCACACCTGTCTATGAATACTTAATGAATTGAATATATGCATCTTAACTATTTGGGGAGGCGGTGGGTACAGTGGTCAGCGTTCAGACAGGACCACCGAGGGTTCCGGGTTCGATCCCCCGATATCGCACTTTTCCTTATTTGATATCACCGCCGAGTGGCCAAAGACTACCCAAATTGCTGCCATACTGTCCTCAGACGGGACTTACAATGTTATATGCATTTGAGGCTTTAGCAGCGATTAGGCTCTCGTGTGAGGTTCAGAGGAAGGCCAAGAATGGAATCGATGGACGGTGTGAAAAGAGCAATCACTGTAGAGCAAGGAAGGATGATTTTTGTGAGTGGAGCAGTGATGAATACAATATTATTAATGATGTGGCCTTGACAATGCCTGGAGGAAGTTCTCGCTCATCTGTTGTGACCTTTGGATCATATCAGGTGCTGGAAAGGAGAGGACAAGAGTTAAATATAAAGTGGTAGGGGTAAATCTTTGGACTCTGTTGAGGATAGGACCCCCGCCCTCGGCCCCATCAACTGACTTGACTCAGTGTTTGGACGGGTGTAGTTCTCCACTCCTCCGGGGTCCTAGGGGCTAAGTGAGAGGAGTGCACATGTGTGTGTGTGTGTGTATGCGTTTTGTCTTGGCTAACCCCCCTTTAAGTGGTTAACAGCCTGGTATATAGATATATGTTATTGAGTTATAGTAGCTTGATTCCATGCAACAGAAGAGTGGATATGAATGCATCATGAAAGATACATTGACAACTGTGCTGAATTGTCTATATCTATATAACAGGCTGTTATCTCCTTAAATGGGGGTAGTCAAGAGAAGGCATGCATACACACAATCATGCACATATACTTAGTATACACCCCTTCACTTAGCCCTGAGGCCCCATAGGAGAAGATTAGTACCCAAACACTGTGCAGCAGGTCGGTCATGCCATGGAGACGAGGGCCGGGGTCGTATCTAAAACAGTCCTAAGGCTTACCCTGCCACTTCATATTCAACTCATGCACTCTCCCTCACACCTGCTTGATCCATGATGTGCGAGAACCTCCTCCAAGAATTATCAATGCCGCGTCATTAATCATGCATTCACCACATCCTTCCATTCACTTCTATCAAGCACAATTATCCTTCCTTAATCCAACACTAGTTTTACCATCCATCACATTAGTGGCATTCCTCTCAACCTCTTACCTTTCACATCGGATCCTAATATTCTCTACACCAACCGGTCCTCCTCCATTCTCTCAATGTGTCCAAACCACCTCAACGCACCCTGTTCTGATCCACTAACCGACTCTCTTGTAACACTAGTTCTCTTTCACAACTCCTGATTTTTCACTCAGTTCATAGGAGTTATTCCACACATACTCCTCGTCTCCATTACATTTAATCTCTTCTTCTCCGTTACTGCCGTACTCTGTTCAGTCCGATGTATTGCAGTGGGCACAGCTACTTCTTCCTACAACGTTCTCTTTACATTCATCCCCATCGCTCTACAACTAAACACCTTCATTCCTCCCAATACCTTTCCTACATCATTGATCCTAGACTTTGCCTCTGTCTCTATTCCTCAATCTACAGTGATCTTGGACCCAAAATATTTAAAGCATTCTGCCTCTTCAAGCAGTTAACCATTCATCATCTACCACCAACCCCTTTTATGCATTTTATCACTTTGCTCTTATTCAATTCACTCTCAAATTGCTCTTCCGACACACTCATCCAAATTCTTCCACCGATTGACACAATTTCTCCTCTGAGACCGCCACCAAAACCAATCGTATGCACACAATAACTGATTTATCTTCCACTCTATCACCAGAATTTACCAAACCAATACCTCTACCTAACATTCTCGCATTGACTTCCCTTTCCATACTATCCATATAAATATTGAACAACCATGATAACATCACTCATCCCGTAGGACATCTCTCATCAAGTAGGAATAAGTCAGTATTCCTACTCAAGCAGGAAACCACTCACTCCCTATTTCTGTCTCTGTTTGTGAAGACTTCCAGGTAATCTTGAGTCTTGCTGCTGGTGTTGCTCCCTCAGTTTGGTGCACTGAGAAACCTTCCATTTCCATCAAGAAATCACATATTTTTCTTCACCTGCTGCTTCCATGTTGACAACTGGACCTGCAACAGAAATTAATTATTGTTACACAGCTTGCATATTGGCATTTAACATACCTCTTTTAAATTTTGGCATTATACATATTATTGAGTTATAGAAGCTTAATTACATGCAACAGAACATTGGATGTGAATGAACAGCAAGAAAGATACATTGACAACTGTGTTCAATTGTAAGTTAAATAAATGAATAATTATAGAAAAGACTTGTATTGTTATCCTCCTCACTCCTATTTCCTCTTCCACATTTCTTTATAGTATTTTCTTATATCCTCTCCTCTTCCCTTCTATAGCCTCCTTTATCTCATCTTTCTACCATGCACTTACATTTATCTGCCCCTTAAGAGCTCTTTACACTTCTGCTGCTACTGCATACACTATACCTATGAACACCCTAAGCACATCACTAACACTTGCTCCCTGCCTAACTGTCGGCCTAGCTTCTCTCAGTGTCTCCCATACCTTCCCCTCCTACATGCTACATGTTGCCTCGCTGGAATCCCACCTTAACAGATTAAAGCTGCTCACCTGATATTCTTTGTGGAGATATTTCAAGGTCACACAGCCACAATGTGTATAGCCATTCACTTGACCCTCAACATCATCCTTAGTGTGCAGTCCTTGTCTTACAAGGAAACATCCAACAGCTACACATACCTCTGAAAGTATTTCACAAACTTTAATATTACCACTCTAAAACAAGTTATCACTTCACACAATGGCTGAGTGAATGAACAGAATGGAGAGGATATCTTATAATGAGGCCCGGTGGTGTAGTGGTTAGCACGCTTGGCTCACAACTGAAATGTTCTGGGTTCCAATCCCAGCTATAATACACTGTTCCCTGGGGCGCAAGTCCCTGTTTACTTGAACTCCTAAGTCCCTCACACTATATGACCTTCCTAAGCTAGTGTCATTTAATGTGTAGTCTACAGGCCATGTCCTAACACTTCTTTTACTGTACCTAACACGTAAACATGTAAACAAATAATTACGGTGTTTTTATCTCATTTGTTCGTTGTATTTTCAGTTTTTCTTTGTGTTATGGTTTATTTAGGCTTTACTTTCGGTTTCAATAATTTTTATATATTCTATTTTATGGTTTATATTGGTTTAATTTAATTATTATTACTTTATTCTATTATTCGATTCTATGATTGACCTCAGAAATAAACATTTTTCATGAAGTAAATACGAATCAAATATAATAAATGTTTATGTAGGGAACGGTTAGGTGTTTCAGACAATTTTTTAAGTATATATAATTGCTTTCCTGTGTATAATAAAAATCTCAACTTTGGTTTAAAATATACGTGATCCACCAGCCAACACACGGCCGCCATTTTGCGGTACCTGTTGAAACCTATATTAGGCTATTTACGCTTAATAGGCACTGTTTCCTTTATACCCAACTGCTATTAATGGTGAAGAATAATGTGTTACTGTTCCTCCATCCCTCAAAATGACATGTAGAGGAACAGGGAAGGTTTAAAACGAAGAAATATTATCACTGGGTTAGAGGTGCTGTCTGCTGCTAGCGGTCACAGGCACAGGTGATTTGTGCTGCCAGTGGCGGTCGTGGCATTTCTGCCCCCCCCCCCACTCAGTGGATTTTCGCTACATTCAGTAACAAAACCGTTGTTACCTAACATTATTTGCTAAGCCTTATCAATGTTAGCAGCGGATGTTAGGTTTTATGAGAAACTTTTTACTAGTGTCTGTTAGTAAACATTGCTTGTTAAAGCTATAATAAAAAGTTACTGATAGTCGTATTACAGCTGACTGACCATGCTGTGTCGCCCCTTGCCACAACTGGGGCCCTAGGCGGCTGCCTATATCGCTTATGCCCAGGAATTGAGATGCATAATCTAGGTGGGGCCTAACTAGCGCTAAATACAACCTCAGAATGACCTCAGAACTCCTATTTGTCACACACCTACCGATATTTTTTATAAATACTTGTACTTACTAAAGTATCAAACCTTATATTGACCTGCTGCAAACTGTTCACCTACCACACACCACCATTGCACTGATAGACAAATAAATACCTTCGCCCAACTGCTTACATCTAAACACAATTTCTGAATAATGCCCGTGACGACATAAAACCAATCAACAGATTAGTTAACACTCGTACGATGTACAAATAGAACGAAACCAATAAATGTACTTACCCAGCATGTGCAGATAAATCTAGAAAAATAAAAATAAATAAAATCAGATTGCTGGTTAGAGCGGCACACAATCTCTCTCTGTGACTGCTGCAGGACAACTGTGTTTTTTAATTAAATACCCATCCCAAGCCTGAGCCTTTGGGCTGTGACGTGTGTCGCTTTCCGTTTTCTTCCAATCCAGGAATTATCAATTGAGGTCATTAACACGTTCAAAAATAACTACATTGAATCTAGATGTATTTTCTTCTGCAAGGAGCAGGATGTTGGTGCAGGATAAAAATAAATAAATTTCTTGCACCATCAATTAAAACTTATCTTGTTAAACAAGTGTTTCACAAGATGAGTTGTTCCCCTTTTCCATCCTTGTCCTCGCCCCTTGCCGTTTTCCATCTAAGTAATTTTTTTTTTCTTTTTCTGGTATGTATATATAACGATACTTGTTTTTGTTCCCATCCTATTAAACAGTGTAACCAGATATATAGTGTACTTATTTATCATTATGAGCTTGTAACTGTGGATGGAGGAATTAACCCCAATTTCCTTGTTAACAATCACTCCTTCAATAACAATTTTACTGTATATCTCGCCAGTTATGACCAACAAAGTAATTTGTTTATTTTCCACGATAATTCACTTTTTCTTCCCTTTACCGATTGCCACAGTAGTTGCAATTATCCAATCACCAAACTATAACCACTTAATTTGCTTAATGCAAATAAGAGAGAGAGAGAGAGAGAGAGAGAGAGAGAGAGAGAGAGAGAGAGAGAGAGAGAGAGAGAGGAGAGAGAGAGAGAGAGAGAGAGAGAGAGAGAGAGAGAGAGAGAGAGAGAGAGAGAGAGAGAGAGAGAGAGAGAGAGAGAGAGAGGAGAGAGAGAGAGAGAGAGAGAGAGAGAGAGAGAGAGAGAGAGAGAGAGAGAGAGAGAGAGAGAGAGAGAGAGAGAGAGAGAGAGAGAGAGAGAGAGAGAGAGAGAGAGAGAGAGAGAGAGAGAGGAGAGAGAGAGAGAGAGAGAGAGAGAGGAGAGAGAGAGAGAGAGAGAGAGAGAGAGAGAGAGAGAGAGAGAGAGAGAGAGAGAGAGAGAGAGAGGAGAGAGAGAGAGAGAGAGAGAGAGAGAGAGAGAGAGAGAGGAGAGAGAGAGAGAGAGAGAGAGAGAGAGAGAGAGAGAGAGAGAGAGAGAGAGAGAGAGAGAGAGAGAGAGAGAGAGAGAGAGAGGAGAGAGAGAGAGAGAGAGAGAGAGAGAGAGAGAGAGAGAGAGAGAGAGAGAGAGGAGAGAGAGAGAGAGAGAGAGAGAGAGAGAGAGAGAGAGAGAGAGAGAGAGAGAGAGAGAGAGAGAGAGAGAGAGAGGAGAGAGAGAGAGAGAGAGAGAGAGAGAGAGAGAGAGAGAGAGAGAGAGAGAGAGAGAGAGAGAGAGAGAGAGAGAGAGAGAGAGAGAGAGAGAGAGAGAGAGAGAGAGAGAGAGAGGAGAGAGAGAGAGAGAGAGAGAGAGAGAGAGAGAGAGAGAGAGGAGAGAGAGAGAGAGAGAGAGAGAGAGAGAGAGAGAGAGAGAGAGAGAGAGAGAGAGAGAGAGAGAGAGAGAGAGAGAGAGAGAGAGAGAGAGAGAGAGAGAGAGAGAGAGAGAGAGGAGAGAGAGAGAGAGAGAGAGAGAGAGAGAGGAGAGAGAGAGAGAGAGAGAGAGAGGAGAGAGAGAGAGAGAGAGAGAGAGAGAGAGAGAGAGAGAGAGAGAGAGAGAGAGAGAGAGAGAGAGAGAGAGAGAGAGAGAGAGAGAGAGAGAGAGAATGGCATTAATAAAAAAATATTGCCTGTATATATACCGTTTATATATATATATATATATATATATATATATATATATATATATATATATATATATATATATATATATATATATATATATATAATTATCAACTTACAAAGGATACAAAGAGCCTGAGGAACTTTAGGCATTTAATAAGCTTTTAGAACCCAACACCAAGCAAAGAAGTAGTAGTACATATATTTAAGACTTTAAAGCTAAGAGAAAAACAGAGGTAAAAAACAAGTAATCCTTCTTTTTTTTTTTAAATAAACATCACAATTTCTTAGAAATTTTTTTTTAATCCTAATGGAATGTTTAGTAACTGGAATGATGATTTTGAGAATCTTAGGATGAAGAACACATAATAACATTAACCTACAACACTTGCTTCTCTTCTCACAACCTGTTCACGGGAATGGAAGCACAAACGCAGCTGTAGTACAAATAAGGAACAAAATCCGACTAGTAAATTATGATTTTTGACATAAATGTGTAAGACAACTCACAGATTAACATATAGTGATGGATTTCAGTATTATCTGGTAACACCACTACTTGGCTATACATTATGACTGTTGAGAATCTGGCACTCGTGAAGCCTCACGTGGCACTGTAAGGCTTCACTCTGGCACTAGTGGAAGCTCATACTGGCACTTAACAGCCTCACACTGGCATTCGATGGGGAGCTTAAAGAACTGGCACCACTGGAACCCTAGTTAATGTGTAGTGTTTGCATGTATCCTGAAGAACTAACCTATCAGAACCAATCATAATTCATACTTTCTATTCACAAGTTTCCTTTCTCCTTTGTTTCTAAACACTCTTGTGGAAACTAAATCATAAAGGAATTATCACAAAATAACACATAAATATGACGGAAAACTATGCCATAAAAATTCCTGGAAAATTCATCCTATAAATTTTCTATACAAACTAAACAATAAAACATAAAAGTCTTGCAAAATTATCCAGAAACTCTTGAGAGACAAACAGAAATAATATAAAAATATCCAACTATTGTGATATGGACAACTGTATCAAAACCTAACATTAAAGGACATACAATAGCATTATTAACTCTTAAACTTCAACGTAATATGCGAATGTCACTTCATCTTACATTGTGAAGTGAGAGCTACAGTACAACACCATAACTTCCTAACTTCCTTATAAACAAATATGCATGTCCTAGTAACACCTTAATACTGCTGGAATTAATGAAAAATATATATCTATAAGGCTTACTCTGCTCTGTCTTGTAGCAATAGATGAGTGTACTAAGGCACGTATCACCTACACAATGCATCATTAATAGGATTTCTGTATAATGTAATGTCAATGGAATCTCTGTTAGTTTTGGAATTAAATATAAAAAATAATGAGTAACTTTAGATCACATTCTAATGATATTATTATATTACAGGAATTTTTTCAACACAGTTCAATGGGAATTATGCTTTTCCTACTTTTGCAACGTTTTATGGATCAATACAAAAAACGAGTAACAAAAATTCAATATAAACATTAAAATAACAAAACATTCCCTGTAATTTTTATCACACACGCATACATACACACACACACACATATACACACACACAACAGGCTGAGATTCACGCCTTGCTCAAGGTGCAAAGTTATCACTGATGACCGAGCAGTTATTGTCCTCCTTCAGCAAAGAGGTGAGTGGTGTGTGAAAGGCCACGGACCACATCCATAGTCGGGCTAAACTCTTTCCGGAAGGGTAATATCTGGTGATCACGAGTCCAGCGCGTGATCCTCAAGACCATGGTGAATTGATTACACACACACACACAGACAAAAACACACGCATAGACACACAAAAACACACACACACACACACCAGTTATTACAAATTATTGGCAACTGTTGGTGTGCTTAGGGAAAAAATAAAAACCCTGAACACAAGGGTGAAGTTATGAGGAAAAAACAATGCACATACCTTAAAAACTACCTTGCCTACGCAGGCCAACAGTACAACAGGTCAACTAGCCCCTCTTGTAACTCTGTTAGGTCTCCCCTCTCAAAGGGAAAACTACAATAAGAGTAACAGGGACTCAACACACCAGTAACAGGCACAAGGCATTATAGATTCTATCAAACGGCATTCACTCAATTTCTCAAAATGTCAGTTAATTGTCTTTCTTTCAACTGTTGCATAAATCAATCATGAAATGCAATAAACAAAGATTCCCATTACCTAAAGAAAGACAGAAATCTACAAGAGAATAACAGAGGTTTCCAAAATATGTAGCGCTAAAAACAAAGCACATTGTAACCTCAGCATTAATCTGGGTATGATTTATGCTCAGGTTACATAACAACAGCTGCTGTTTGATTGCTGGGCAACAAAAAATATTCTTTCAGATCATCACATTATGAACCAAGTGTGTGACAGAAACAAGATAGTTTGCCTCTTCTTCCACTCATAACTACCTCCATAATGTTTCCAATCATCTGCTAATTGTTTGTTAACAGTAGTATTTGTAACTTAGTACCAAGTTTTTTGCCAACAATTTTTACATCAGCCATTACATGACCTTTTATGCAAGCACCTACATTCAGGAATACAGTAGAAATAGCCTAAATAC
Source organism: Metacarcinus magister (assembly GCA_029783475.1). Taxonomy (NCBI): domain Eukaryota; kingdom Metazoa; phylum Arthropoda; class Malacostraca; order Decapoda; family Cancridae; genus Metacarcinus; species Metacarcinus magister. The sequence continues at coordinate 542,881 of JAPQNM010000039.1, forward strand.
ATGTCTTATCACCAGCAATACAGTATATCCAGACTCTATCAAGAGGATAGGATTGTTGTAATGCACAGCATCCATATGGAACCTTAAACCAGATTACCACACTGTCCACAAAGTTGTAAGGACCTTGCATTAACAGGCTACATCCACCTCGAGCTACAACGGAATACATCCACCACAAGATCTGTTCAGTACCAGTCGTTTGTATCGCAAAATTGGAGTATTGCAAAATTGGAGGGAGCACTGTATCCGCAAAAAGTATGCGGAAAATTGTACGGTGACAGCCGTGGAGAGTCCTGTCCAGACAAAACTTATGTGGCACTGGTGGGAAATGGGCTTTATATATATGTGTGATATGCACCAGAGCTGGTGCCCTACACATTATTAATCAGAATCAGAATCACGCCTGTCAATGCTCAATTTTCCGCATCCTTTTTGCCGGTACTGTATATAAAAAGAATGTCATTAGGTATGCAAGTACCAAATGATATGTCTTTACCATCAGTTAGAATTTGAGAAGTTTTTATCTCCTTTGTTTGAAGACAGGCCAATGGCTTGAAATCATGCAGTAAATGCCCATAAAATGCTCCTCCATTATGAGTAGTGAAATTCCAAAATCAAATTATGACGACTTTCCTCCCTTATTGTGTGTAGTGATTGTGGTTTTCCCAAAGTTGGCTTAGTTCTTGCTTGGCCACATAGATGCATAGTTCAACAATGACTGATATTGACAAGGCCTAAGTACATTTTCCAATGATAAAAGCACATGAGAATATTCTAGCATTAAAGTCTTTTCATTGGCAATCTTACAATTCAGTGCTGTATAGTTGATGTAGTGTAATGCTAACATAAATAATAAAGACTAAGATTACAAAACTTGCAAGCCTGAAGGCGAGGGTGGCAGCCACAGCATCACACACTCACACACCCTAACCTGTCCCCTGTGCTGCTGTTACTGGTGCAGCCCATGGAGGACACTTTAGTAATGGTACACAAGGCTTACAATAATATATGGCTACAACCTACTCCACTGGCTCAACACATCCCATCTATCTACACCTTCCAAAAACTGGCCACTCTCAGCCTGTGAGTTTACTATGAATTATAATGGACCTCACTTCAGAGACATCCTTGGGGAATGACAATAATAAATAATTCATATATATATATATATATATATATATATATATATATATATATATATATATATATATATATATATATATATATATATATATATATAATATATATATATATATATATAATATATATATATATATATATCAGGTCTCTTAAGTGGAAAACCTTTCAGAAACTTAAAACACTGATATTTCTAAATGCTGAGAGACATTAGATTCCCTTCACAGTCATTTGTGAAACAGCAACAGAGTCACAACCATCCTTGTTCAACTCTGGCTAAGCACTCCTTGTCTGGTAATGCTGTGAAGCGCAGCGCAAGATCCAGCGGGATACTTTCTGCCCAAAATCATATGAGATCATGTTGTCACGACTTGAATACAATACACTGAGGAAGAAAATTAAGCACCAGTGAAAAAAATGTTGAGCGGTTAAGTACCAAAAGTCCTCTTGAAGTGCTTTCCCATGTAACTGCTGCCAGCAAACAGTGAAATATATTATTTCTTTCACATGTTGCTTTGAGTATAAATCAAATGAGTCCGAGAGATTTTTTCCTGAATTTCTATTTCCTTTGCAAAGCTAACGAGTTGTAAAATTCCCTTGTCAACACTCTACTGTTTGGATTCCTGATAAATTGTCCTGTACAGTGGTGCACCAAGTTCCACATCATGGGGAGAGCCATGGCAAAAGAGCCTCCACCTTTTCCTATCAATACACTCCCTCCTTGCTTCTTCAAACCCTCCCAATATATCAGCACCTCTTCCATGCTTTACCCTATCCTTCCATCCTACAATTATTGGTCTTTCTCTTTCTCAATTTCACTCACTTACACATTCTTCGCAAACTCTTCACTCTTCATTCTATCAAGATGATCAAACCAACTCAAAGCATTCACCCTATAAGGCATAATTAAGTCAAACACCTGTGCTTCCTTCCTTTCAAACACTTGTTAACCCAAAAAACTAACAACCTAGTGTAATCTTGCAAAATGCATTGGGATTTCTATTGATGCATTGGAGGAAAAAAATAAGTCTTGTAAGGTGTCAAATAGATACGTATTGTGGGCAAGTTTTCAGACGACCCCAAATCAATTACCCTTTTTCCATTGAGTAAATGTCCAACTTTCACAAAATTAACTTTTGTGCAATTTTACGCAACCAATTAAGCATGAATCTTAGTGCACCACTGTAATTACGAATTCAAAACTCCTAATGCTTTTCCATGTTTCCAATATACAGAAAACATAAGAAAATAACTTTCCTGGCAGTAGATCTAGGCCAGCTGCTGTGTTGCATATATTTTTCCAGCCTGAATGTACAATATTCGGTACTATCTGGGAGGCTTAAATTTTTAGTGAAGGAGGAAGCCTGTTAATACATCCTCACAGGCTATCCTTGTCTTTTAGGACCAACACTAATAACTTCACTGTATTGTGTTCTCTGCTGCCAAGTTTGTCTTTGCATTATCCTTTCACAATGAGTTGCTTCTGAGCTGAAAATACAGCAGCTTATATCTTATAAAAATATCACTTTGGAGATAGATAAATTATTCTTGGCTGTGCAACATCATAGGTCGTTAATAACCAAATTGATAAAAATGTAAATAAATCTGGAGTCAGAGATTAATAATGACGGAGAGCTGACTGATTTGAACCCCATAACAATAAAACTTAAGATGGCAGAATTGACAAAAGTTATTCTTGAATGTGCTGACAAAAATTCCTGCACAACAAAATAATCTCCGAGGAACAATGTCTTTCTTGTGCAACATTTAATTAATATAAACTTTTTGGGCGCTATTATCTGAGGCATCTGGGAATGCATCGATATCATACATTGAGGACTTTAGGTAACAAGGAAAAATTAACATAAAAACTACAATGCACTACAGAATGTGAGACACGTGAGCAATGTTACAGTAAATGCCCAGGAAAGCTGGAAGCGGAAGGCACCACAAAACTGTGAATGATACCTTGACAAGAAGCCTCGTCAAGGGAAGTACATCAGCACATTACACATACCATTGGCAACTAAAAAATACCTAAACTTTTAATGACATGTCTGTTTGTGTTGCTCGTCTGTCTCAACTGCTGGTTTATAAGGAACCAGGTAGGTTCTGACCACAAGACCAAATATAAAAATTTCTAAATCATCAACTCTGAAACTACATACATTTCATCATTCAACAATACTTTAAATCACAACTTCAACTTTCATTTCAATCAACACCAAACAGCATGGAAAAACAAGCTTTTGTTTAGTTAATAATGAAACACAACATGTATCACAGATGGCTCCCCAGAGAACTCACTCCTCACTGCTGTCTAGCCTGCCAGGGAGTGAGTCTGCCTCTGAGAACCTAGCCAGCACAGCAGTGTCTTTTTTCCAGGTACCCTTCTTAATGTACATGTCTCTACACTTAACTTAAACACCTTAATGCTACTTTTAGTATAAAAAAAAGGCTTCAGGTTCATTCAGCGCTGAAGATGATGAGACACTTTGATGCAGGCTGAAGAAGCTATCACCCACTGACCATCATGCCAGAATTAGCACTGTGAGAGACTCCTAGTGGGTCCTAGTTCTATCCTGCCTCTATAGTATTATGCTAACTACATCACCTACAGAAGAAGCTAATTTTTTGGTGATTTCATGGTAACTTGGTAGCAAACTAAGGAACGAAGGAGCTCTATACGCCGCATTTCAGTACAATTCAATGATGCACCTCACTACCTCTTCAAGACAGTTGGATGACAAGCTACTCCTAAAAGATGAGAGTAATGGCCAAACCATACTATTAGCCATCACTTATTATGGCAGTGAATTCTGGATGATTTACACAAACAAAAGAACATCACACACAAACGAAGCAATACAAAAAACGGAATGTAATGAACACAGGCAACCCTCACTGATAGCCAATAACAATGTGATGTTTTGTTATGATCATATCAAGGTTTGAATATTTTCTTGCCGTTTCACAATCTTATTTGTTTATGCTTTTGCAATAAACATCAGTATCAATATTTGTAAAATGTTCTAATCGACACAGAAATATGTATCCACATCTGCATCCTCATTTCACAATAAAATAACATCCACATTTGCATACATTTGCTATCATTACCACAAGCTCACCAGCAAAAAGAGGATGTTGTTGATATATATTTCTGTTTTGCCAATATGAAAACTGAATAATTGTCCTTTGATTCTCCTGTGGTGTCAGATTCTTTAGAACAGTATCAGACACACACACACACACACACACACACACACACACTCAGTATAGTGGCCACAATATCTTAAGTGTTTTGTTATAAGTATATGTATACAAAGCATGTTCTTCCTTTCTAAATTTGCTTAAGGAGAATGATTATGATTACAAATCATATATTTTTGTTGCTATTACATCATATTTTCATTTATATGTGTATGAAGGAAATGAAAACCAAAGTGGGAAATGTAGGTGCAAGACAATGGTAAATGGCGTAGATTGGACGGTGGTACCACGTCTGTTTGCAGATTATGTGTTGCTTGCATAGTGTGAAAGGGAACTTAAGTGAATGGTGGATGAATTTTATAAGTTAGTGTGCATGTAAGAATGTTAAAAGTCTTTGAGAGAAAAAAAGTAGATGTGTGTGACTTAAGTACACCTTATAGAGTGAGTGTGTCAGTAGTAGGATGGTGTGAGGTAGTTTTAGGAGAGAGAATGGAGGAAGTGAAAGAATTTAAGTATTTGGGAAGTGTTATGCAAGTATGGCGAGATGAAAGGAATAATGAGCGATAGGGATGTGAAAGGCAGGTGTTCCTACAGGATCCTTTGCAACGATTATGAGAGGAAGGAATGTGTCCTTGGATGTAAGGAAAGGTTTGAGGAATTATATTCTCTTGCCAACATTGACATATGGATCACACATGGACATGGAGTGCGTGCTGTGGGTTATTGGAGAGGGATATGTGGAGTGATAAAATGGAAGAGTGAAAACAGTGACAGCATGGGAGTTTGTGCTTAAGAAGTGGTGAAAAGAAATACATTGAGGTGGTTTGGTTTCATGAGAGTATGAAGAATGAAATTTGGAAAAAAAAATCTGAGTGAAATTGAGGGTTTTAATATGAGAAAAATGTCACTTGGAAGAATGGAGAATAGGGTGTAAGAGTACATGAAAGTGAGAGGTACTAGAGGAAGGGGAGAGCTTGAACAAGGAGGGAGTATTTGGATAAGGAGAGGTGGAACCTCTTCTACCAAAGCCACCCCCTTGTGGGACATTCATTGTGGGAGCGGGACATCAAAAATAAATATAAATAGATAAATTGATGCTGTTGACAGCTGATGGGAGGCAGTGCAAAGATGCAAGATATCAACTTTTCCTAAAATATATCATGGTTGAAATTGTCAGTTTAACAAAAAATCAACTAACCTGCATGAGCACCCAATGCATTATATGAATGAAGTAAAGTGAGTGGAAAGGAAGACAAGAAGGGAGAGGGAGAAAGAGAGAGACACACACATGATGGTGACTCTGGACAAGGGTAGATTTTGTTTTTTCTGTTTAGTACATTTGTGGATTTTCTTATAAAAAATATTGTTTGGCAGGTGGAAAAAACTATTCTAACACTACATCCTGGAGTTCACCAAATATTGGAATGCATCTCCATTGAATCCATGACATTTGTTCATCATACAATAACTCACCTTGCTGTTAACTTTCTAGGAACATAACACAGTCGTTCAGCGAGGGTTGCCTGAACTTGTTCACTGGCACTTGTCAGTTAAAATTAATAGTTATGGTCTGCATATGCTTGTTTGGAGAATTCACTGTTTTCCTGTTGACTGGGGCATACAGAGCAGTAAATTGGTTCATGTTGAGATCACTGGCGGGGATGAGAGCTGGGGATGTGGAGGAGGTGAGGGAGGTGGCAGCTGCAGTGTTGGCCATGAGGCTGGTGGGAGGCAGGATGGAGGCCAATGGAGATGCAGAAGAAGCCAGGGAGATGAGGGAGGAAACAGGGGCAAGAGATGGAGAGGAGGCTGAGCTGTTGATGGGAGGTGGTGGAGGTGATGAGGAGGATGGGGGAAGGTCCATCATATAATCATCATCTTTCTCATCCTTTTCTTCCCTGTCGTCTAGGTCAAACAAACCCTCCAGGCCCTTCTCTCCATGTTTGTGGTGAACATTCTCTATGTGGCCCTTCAGGTGCTCCTTCTGAGTGAACCTGAAGGAGGGAAAACTTCAGTCTCCTCTGAATGCATCTCACATTGGGCATATGTATCAAGAGAGAATTAGTTATTTATTTTGTTGTTATTAATATGTCTCATTGAGTTATAAGATCAAAGTGACATTAATCCTATTTCTGTTTTGTTACTTCTTAAGTTATCAAATTAGAATGTTGCAATATGAATGAGAGCTTCAAAGTAATGTAAGACTTGAATTCTACAATTTTCTGATTTGTCTCGCATCTTGTATGCACATGATTCAAATATAATTTTGTAAAAGGCATCATTTACACCAAAGCAACAAAACTATTGGAAGATGATGAGGTAACTTCACAAATATCTCATAAAATAAAAACAAGAACATATGCAAAACACAATAACTCAGACTATAACACTAAGAAATAAGAATATGCAAATGACTCAGGAACTCAGTAACATGTAAACTTAGAACAAGTGGAGGAAACAAGAAAAACACAAGTATAACAGAACAAGATTACCACCAAGGAATAAAAAGATATATTCACCTGCATCACAATATTTTGACTCACTACTCACCTCAATAGAAGGTAATAAAGAAAATCCTGGAAAAAAAGTATCTGACACAAAAAACAACTGGAAAGAAACAGAAAACTGACACCCTCAAAGAAAAAGAATATCATAAAATTTTACTTACCTGGCATTGCAGATGTAACAAGCAAAGGGTTTCTCCCCTGTGTGGATCCTCTCGTGCCTCTCCTTGTGTTCCTTCCGCTTAAACTTCTTGCCGCAGTGGGTACAGTCATACTTGCGAATGTGAAAGTGATGATCCTCCACATGGCGCCGCAGCAGGTTAGCATTGGCAAGTGTTACTAAACACAGCTGACACTGGCGAGCCTGATGGAGGCAAAGCAATGAGTACAATGATCCCTTACAATCCATTACACACACACTTCAATAAGAGCAGTAGCCAAGCAAGCAAGAAAATTGAGGATACCTAACATTTTACTTCCCATCTAAACCACACAAAATAAAGTTTCAGTATCTGCAGCTACTTAAAGTGTGTTTACATTTGTGCATTACTAAAGATGTTCTGATTACACCATCAATGAAAGGTTTTTTAAAAGGACTGTATGAACAATTAATACCTTCATTCTCCAATGGAAGAAAGTTAAGACACATTACACACACACAAAAAAAAAATTTCGCCATTTTTAAGAAACTTGTAATGTGCATGTAATTAATGCAATTATTTTTTTTTAGCAATTAATTATTATTACTGCAACAATAAACCTCACAATCTGCACTCAATACATGATATAGAGTAATAGTATACTTATTACACAGTATTCTACAATGCATAATGTCAATCTTAGATCCAATGAAACGTGTTACTTTAGAACATCTAACTCAGACTCAGAGATGACGATGATGACGTCATTGAACACCATCCTGACCTCCTCATGAACTTGATGTGGGGTGAGGGAGTTATAAGGTCTAAAAGGGCTCATCAAAGATATAAGATAATAAGTGATGAGTGAAAGATAGAAGTGGAAGGTGTGAGGGTGGTGTAGGGGCCTCCACCTGAGAGATAGGAGTGAGGTATGAGTGCCAGGGACTCACCTGAGAAATAGGGGTGAGTAGTGGAGGTCCGTTGGGGCTGCCGTGAGGGATGGCCACAATCAATGCACCGTCATCATCATCATCATCATCGTCCTGAGGTTGACATAATCCATTAGTCATTACTGAAACCCTATGGCAAAGTACTCATTTTCCTCAATTTTCCACAAGCTGGAATCTAGTTTTCTTTCAACATCAAGATCAATGTTTCTGTGTGATAATTACTTGATTCAATAAATTGATTTGTAAAATTGGCCATATATTCTTATACTTGAAACAAGTTGAACTCTTGTATACAATAATTTACTTTATTTATAAGCCAAGTACAAATTATCATTATGAAAACTAAGGGAGTAAAGTAAATCAAATAACTGAACAAAACACTCAAAATCAATACAAAAAAACAACAGCATACCAAGTCACAAGTGCAGGTTAAAATTAATCAAACTAAATTATTGAAATGAAGAGTAAGTGAGGAGCAACTACTGATACACAACATTTAGTGCAACATGCAACGCTCGCAAAGCTTCATCATCCAGCTGAGCCAACAATACATGGATGATAGAAACATTAACTGCAAAGAAGGATCTCAACACAACATTCAGACAAAGATATCAAGTAAATTTATTGAGTAAAATGCAACATATAGATAAGAATGCAAAATAACATACTGTTCTCCTTTATGTCAACTGAAGGAGTTATTGTGAAAGGGAAAAAAGATGCACATTCAAGGATATACACATTTTTTCATGCTATGACACTCATGCTTATAATCAATCTTCATCAAAGTTTTTGTCTCTCAGTTGCACATCTTGACAGACTTTCAGGCACAATGCAACAAGAACAAACTGAATTCAGGTTTATATTTCCTGAGGTGCTAGCACTTTGTAACACCTTGTGAGGCTTTGTGTGTGAAGAATGGGTGAAGGGATGTGTATATGCAGTGTTTTTCGCTGATGTGATACTGCATGGAAAGGTGTGACAGGCTAGAAGCTCATACTTGGCAACACATACTGTCAGGGAAGGTCGGTGTGTCTTGAAGTTGTCTAACAGATGGACAACCTTATAAAAAAAATACTGAAGAATGTTATGTGTATCAGTGCAACAAATCAGCTTTTTCTGTCATCAGTGTTTTTGTCAAAGTCTGTGGAAAAGATATGGTGTGCAGGTAGAGTACATTGAGCCTCACAGAAGTGTCAGTACGCAGTGCATGTTCTGTTTTCTTCCTTACGCGTGTATGTACAAATGCTTAAGTACATATAAAAATGCATCCAGGTGCTAAGGAATCAATCACATCATATAATTAATTACTCAAAATATACTTACTTCATAGTTAATGTTGACAAAACATATATATATGGTAAAAACTCTAAGATGTTAATTGCAAGGGAATACACACAATGCTCAAAATGTGTAAAAAAATAAAGCAAACTGATGAGTAAAACTGCAGTATTTACCTTTTGACAGCACCTTGAGAAAAACAGAAAGACAAACATTAAATCTCCACACACCCTGAAGAGTATCAAAACATTAAATAAAGTAAGGGTATTATTATTAAAGGAACACACACCTCCCTAATAAGTCATCAACAAACAATGGTTTTCTTCTTGCAAGGAATAAAGTAAAAGAGCAGCATCAGAGTCATTAATCTTTATTAGAAAAGCTTTATATATTTATATATTTATATATTCATCCTACTACAAAAGTACCAAAAATATTATCCCATCTGTAAAAAGAGTAAATAATGTTTCATTTTTGTTCCAAGGCACAGAAACAAGATAACTATACATAATTTTGCAAACATATGGAAGGCATGAAGATCACAGTTGTTTTGATAAAAGTAATCGTAATCTTTAAGCTTAAAACACTCACAGAAACCTTGAAATTTTATACTTCTGTTTTTCCTGTAATTCTTGCCATTAATAAAAAAAATTACTTTTTTTTTTCACTGCAAACTATTCACACTCAAATAAAAAACTCTGCCAAACTTTTTTTTTTCACAACTCAGGAGTAAGTATCCATCCATGTAGGAAATCATGTCACCTGTGTTTATAAATACATACATGCAAAGAAGCAAATAATGAAATTATTATAATCTGATGATCTAAGTTACCATAAGACTATCATTAATAAGTAATCTTTTAAGAGGCAATTAGCAGCATCATGCCGATTTATTTTTTACTCTAACCAATTCAATGAAGAACAAAATTTTCCCCTTGTAAGAGACCATATTTTTCCTTTTTTTCTCTCAATGCTTGATGATGCTTTATTGTCTCAGTCAGTAGTAATGGAAAGACTTAGTCGTTTGTCACTTCTGTCCAGTCCATTTTAATTCCTTAGTGCCAGATCATAAAGATAACACCACCTCATTAACATTCAGATGGTGAGTCAGAGAAAGAAATATCTAATTATTGCAAGTAGAAAATAAATAAATAAATGTAAATAAATCCCCTACACATTAGTTAAATTCATTATGGAAGGCAACAAATTAAAATAATCTGATAATTATTGGTAACAAAAGATATTTATCTAATTAAGTACAATCAGCAGAGAAGTCACGTACTCTTTCTCCCTCTCTTCACTCTCACACTCATTTCTTCACAGAACAATATCAATCCTGGGCTACAGGTCCTACCAAACACACATTTATTACTTCAAACTCAAATTCAAGCATAGCTACCTGTTTGTTTGTTTTTTCTTAAATCATATTAATGGAAATATCAACCAAGGTTAATATCATAAAAGGTATGAAAATGGTTATTGTCACGTACATTGTAATGTTTCAAATCAATATTGAGATTCAAATTGTCTTTTTTTCATATGGATTCTATATGATGAGTTCTGCTTTGATATGAGTTGTCATTTATCAATCCTAATGAACAAGGAAACTTCCACAAACTGTAGCTACCCAAGATTTCACTTTGTCTGTTCTTCATTCTAAACTGTCATCCTTTTTCACTCTTAAAAGTTTTATATACAAAAACATATAGATTAAAAAAAAATTTCAAGTAAATAAAAATCTGATTGAAGAAGCATATACCTACCATATAAAATTTCAGTACAATATATTCACTACATATCACCAGAAACAGCCTGACAGCTATCCTCTAAATCTGTCCACCTTCTCCTCAACTAATGAATGGTGAACGTCTACAGGATTCACCTACAGCTACCATAGTTAAATATATCCTACATAATATACTATGTCCAATAATATAAATTACTACCTATGTACATAATATTAGTTGTGTTTAAAATTATATATCATCTGTAGATACTGATTATATACACTAAATAACAACTATGAAAGCCTAGAGAAGTTATTATGTATACATGTCAGTCAATTACCTTGTACATAGTTCAGGTAAACCTTTAGACGACCAAAATAATGTATAATTTCAATAGATATATTTCCATACATAATGTGTGAATACTATAATAAATTAAAACATATTACAAGGATAAAGTAGAAAGATATATTGAACTGGATTTATGTTATACGGCTGCACATGATCTTAGTGTTGTGTGATCGGGTGTGTTGGGTGAGCTTACTGATAAACCTAACTTCCTGTAGTGTAGTGTAAATGATAAGGAAAACTGACAGAACCAAGGAAGGATGATAACAACACCTTAAAAGTTCAGGAATAAAATGTATGCAAATTCACTTTTTTGTGAACCTTAAATTCTCTAACCAGAAAATCACAAAACTTCAAGGGAGTTCTCAAACAATATATGATATATATGTAAATTTTTGAGAATGACGGAATTCATTGGGTCAGAAAATCAAAAAGTATAAGAAAGAAGTGTCTTCTTCTTATGAGAAGATACGACTGTAATATTTGAGTGTTTAGTGAAGGTGTGGTTGGTGTGAGTGTACCAAACAAAGGACAACAGAAAGATGTGGAAGATGAGTCATAACAGTCAGTCAGAACACTACAGTTTTCCCTTCACCTGTGTTCCAGGCTGTGGCTGGAAAATCTAACTAAAGCCTTCAATCACTAGGCAGTACAAGGCTAATTGATAAATAAAATTCCATAACCCTACAGCATTAATGATGAGTCTATGAGTCCTCCAAACTTCTGTTCTGTGTGGTAATATTTCTATGTTCTCTCGGTACAAAATAATCTAACTGTGCATGTACTTGCTTAGAGTTACGTGTGCAGTTTTCTGAATGATTGCGTGTTTTGCTCAATGGTAATCATCCATACCACTGGACTGATCAGCAGACGTGTCAAACTTTAAGGTTAGTACTACTGACTGCAGCTATACCACAGTTGTCCAGGTTGTGTTTCACCTACAATCAAATATACCTAACAGTCAGCAGTACTAACCCTACGTAGCTATGAACACATCAAATAACCAGTCCCATAGAGTGGACAATCTTCTGGTGTGGGATACATACACAGTGCATTACTCATTAGTGGGGGAAAATGTGACCTAGGAATCATCTTCTAGTCAATTTCTGGTTTACAGTTAAATATGAGAAAGGGACATTCAGTATCTACAGCCTCATAATTCCTTTCGATGTTCGCTGTATTGTATGATGCAGCTCATACACATTCTACTTTTTCAAATTGTGTCTAATCCTTAAAGCTATTACAAGATTCTCAATGTAAGCTGAGAGTCTGATAGATCGTCCTTTATTGAGCAAGGGTGTGGGTGCCATGCAGGCAGCCCTCAGGAATGGTTCTCACAGAATGAAATAACTTAAAACATTGAGAATCTTGCCCCAGCAACTTAATGTAAATAGTACCTCATGCAAATAAATTAACCATCTGTCTAATAAAACCCAGAGCCATTCCCTACTGTAACCTATTCCTTAAACTACAATAAATATGATGCAATATGAAAATAACGTGCAATCTTTTTATAATATTTGCTTGATCTTATATTAAATATACAATATAAAAATATGCTATATACTTATTTTGGTATAGTACTTCATTCTGAATTTTCCTTCCTTACACCTTTACATCATGCAAGTATATTTCTCTTCACATACAAAACATACTAGAAAAATTCGTTACAGCAATTTTCATAAAAGGTTTAAATAAATACTTTTTTTTTTTGCCAATGAGACAAATAATTCTTCAAAAATAAATTAAGTCACCCTGCATTTGATTTACTATGATGAACGAGAGATGCATCTTGTTCACCACAAACAACAATGGTTATATTAGGGTGAGATGCACCTCCCACACCACCTTTGCTGAGTGCATTGAAAAATCAGCCAGGACTATAAATATATTTCTTTGTCCTTATGTCGTTGAAGGTGTGGCAGTAGCGAGTTGTGTTATAATTGTAGTAAGTAGTGTATGTGTGTGTGTGTGTTCTCCATCCTTGACTACTGTACTGGTGATGTGCTGAGCTAGTAGTCACTATGTACAGTACTTCCTACATACGTACTGTCTTATCCATGTGTTCAATATCCTTTACAACAATTAGTGGTGACATAGTGTGCTGTGTTGGAAGAGTACAAACTGTGTCCTATCTACTAGCTCGGTTTCCTTTACTTTGATGTTGTAATGAATCAGCAACTTTATAATAACCATCTATATCAAGTGAGTCACGATGCAAGCTTCCTGTTTCTTGCACGTACATATTCCTAACTGTAGTGTGCAGTGACTTGCTCTTCTGTGTAAAGTTTCGTTGTGGCGGAGCTGCCTCGTACTCCGTGTTTGTAGGAATATTGGGAAAAATCAAGTGTCTGAGCTTAACATTCAATTCATAAAGGTTAAAAGTATGAATAGGTATGTACTGATTCTTTAGCTATTCTTTCAAGCCACGGTATTGAGTGTGAGTGTGAGTGTGTGTGTGTGTGTGTGTGTGTGTGTGTGTGTGTGTGTGTGTGTGTGTGTGTGTCTAGGACGTGAGTGAAGCCGCCTCCATGGTCCAGGTGTGAGCTGGTCCCGCCGGGTGAGTGCTTCCGCTCTGTCCGTTGTTCAGGTGGATGCGACGGATGTGCTTTTCGAGGTGGACGTTCTGTGAGGCGGCGTAGTTGCAGTGCGGGCAGCGGTACGGCCGTTCACCTGTGTGTGTGGTAAGGTGTCTGCGCAGGTTGTAAGGCTGACCGAACTGCTTACCACACACGGGACACATAAAAGCCTGTTTATCTGCGGGCGCCACCTGTCCTAAGTCCGGCGTGCTGCCCCTGGGAGTACCCGAGCTGGAGTACGGGGAGAAGGCACTGCCGGAGGGGACTACAGGGGTGGCGGCACACATGGAGGTGTTGCCCGAGATGAGGGAGGCGAGGGTGGTGGGGGAGCTGGACGAGGAAGGCTGGCGAATTTCCACCACAGGGATGAGGGCGCCTGGCCGAACATTCTCCCAGCCCTACAAAAAATAAGTCCTTTGTCAGTCGAGTAACAGTCATGGAGTCAGTCAGGAGGAAAAGTAGGGCGAAGGGCGTCTGTGAGTATGTGATTGAGGAAAGGAGGAGGAAAGGAGGGAGATTGGAGCGAGTGTGTGTGAGGGAGGAGGGTGAGAGAAGGTGTATGGAGGGAGGGTGGCGAGAGAAGGTGTATGGAGGGAGGCAGTGTGGGGGAAAATAATGGTAGAGAGGGAGGGATGAGGAAGGGGAACTGGCAGGTACTGAAACATACGTGTGAGAGGGTGGGAGTGGGAGGAGGAGGAGGAGGAGGAGGAGGAGGAGGAGGAGGAGGAGGAGGAGGAGGAGGAGGAGGAGGGGGAGGGAGGGGGACGGGGAATGGAGGGATGGAGGGAGGAAAAAGAGAGAGAAGGTGTCACTGTCGAAGGTTCACGGCCAATGGAGAGAAAGCCGTCCAAGTGTGGGAGGAAAGTTATTGAATTGGAGGTAGAGAGTAGAGAGAGAGGGAGGGAGGAATGGGAGGTCAGATCATCAGACATGGAAGGAAGGAGGGTGATAGGGAGGGTCGTGGAAGTGGGAGGTAAGGTAATGGAGGTCACAGGTCAAGGTCTTGATGTTCTGATCACGTAGCAGTCATTGTAAACACAGTAGGATATACAAAAAACAAGTGCATGACACCAAGCTAAGGTCAGTGTGGGTGGAGTCGTCAAGATGAGACAGTGCGCCCTTTGTATGTATGGAACCAGGTATACATAGGCCTAATTGGTCCATACTACCGTGCTGTAAGGTGTATATACATGGTGCTAATACATACACACTAAGGGGATGAAAGTGAATATATACACAGACGTCATTTAACTATAACATGAGTAAAGACCTATAAATTTGCTGCTGTTTGCATTCCTTTGTAATCATTTAAGTCTATGTTAAAGAATGTATCGTCGCATTCCTCTCTCTCTCTCTCTCTCTCTCTCTCTCTCTCTCTCTCTCTCTCTCTCTCTCTCTCTCTCTCTCTCTCTCTGTCTCTGTCTCACTGCAGTACATTGACTCCCTGTCTGTCTGTCTGAGAATCATGACCACGCAACTACCGCTGTTCCAAATCATTGACACGTTCACTAGTTTTTCCTGAATTATCGTCACTAAATAGATTATCCGTTACATCCTACGATAATCACTTATTAATATATGTATATGTAAGTCTGTTCATAATTCTAGACACTTACACACCGAACGTTATGTGACTTTCCCTTCTTAGCTAATCATTTATTTATATATTCATCTATTCATCTATTCATTTATTAATTTATTTATAGACACGGACAGATTGTTGGATAAAAATAGATTACGATAAAAATAGAAAACCATTTGACATAAGCCTTAACCAGTTAACACAACGCACACTACTTCACTGCACGACCCTCCAGTCTAGACAAGGGATCGAAACCAAACTTTAACACTACAACTAAACAATCGAACACCTCTCCAATTACAACTTGATATACATAAGAAGTTAAATACCGGAACATCCTTGAATACATATCTGAACCCTACACAAAAATTACGCGATATATGTAAATTGGATCTTTAAAATGAATATCTGTGGGATGATAATTAGCACCACAACCCGAGGAAAGTAAGCCAGGCGTCATGTCAAGCGTTGAGAACCCGTCACACAGGAAAGATAAGGAAGGCAAGTCAGTAGTGAGTCACCGTGAAGGAGTGAGTGTGAGTGAGTGAGTCCCGCAGCAGAAGATAAAGAGTCAGTCATATAGAAACCATTAAGTATATCATTAAATTTACCAGTCACAGTTTATATATACATGTACAGTTTTGTCAGGTTTCAGTTTCGTTTTTCTCTCTATTTTTTTTGTTGTGCATGTTTCAAGTTATTCTGAATGAGGGTAAAAATAAAGTCATTCAGAGTGAAGTCAAAACAAAACAAAATAAATACATAATGTTGTGGTTTCGTAGTTTTATTCGTTTCAAAATAGTTGAAGATTTAGGAAAAAAGAAAACTCCATCTATATATTTTCTTTGTTTATTTATTGTTCCTTTTCGCTTAACAAGTCATTCCAATACTGATATAAAAAATGTACTGAATATCACACAAATAAATGGTGTTCATTCCTCAATCACACACGCACGCACACGCACACACACACACACACACACACACACACACACACACACACACGAAATCAAACAATATAATGGTAATAATGCCGTGAAATAGTGCAGAAAGGAATCCAGTTTGCTCCGAAGACTAAGTAATAAGCTCATCCAGTCCTGCCCAAACCCCATAATAAAGTCAGTCTGTCACAACACACAGGCGCTGGAAGACGTCAAAAAGTACATTCCATGAGGCTGGTATATAGGTATGCCGATCCCTTAGTCTCTGTGCGTGTGAGCAAACAAACGCATGCAAGAAAACAAATAAACGAAGAAGTCAATGTATGTATGTATATAATAATTTTCCTAGTACGACGGATTTATTTTGTCACTACTACTGTCATTTTTTTTTTTTTATATTTTGCGTTCATTTCTTCCTTTACCTTTTACATTATGATCTGTTGTTTGTTTTTTTCTTCTTTTTCCCATTTTTCATTTAAAGCATATTTATAGTTTTCCGTTTTATTATTTTTTTATATTTTGTATTTAAACTTTCAAGTCAAGATTCCATCACGCCTCCCTCCCTCCCTCGTGTTGTTCCCTTACCCTCAGTATAGCCAAGATAAAAAAAAAGGGAACAAACACATCGAGTCAGGTTCAGTCTATTCCGGGAGAGGAAAAAGGGAGGATATCGAACACCTGGACAGAACTTCCTTTTAGCCCCCAATCCACCCCTCCCCCCTTTCTCTCTCTCTCTCTCCTCTCTCTCTCTCTCTCTCTCTCTCTCTCTCTCCTCTCTCTCTCTCTCTCTCTCTCTCCTCAGCAACATGAAGTAGGTAACTAATTTTTCTATTTTCTCTCCCTTTCTGCATCGCTTGTAACATGATCTACAAAATGTATTATCACTAAGGTAGGCAAGAACAAAGGCCTTTTCTACGGGGGAAGGAAGCAAACTTTAACTTGTTTACGAAAATTTGGCTTGATAAATTTTTAATGGGTGCTTAATCAGGTGCTTAATCACGTTTAACTAATCGACAAGCGAAACTGTGGAACAACAAGCGAAGTACTGGCCGGTACTGTACGCTTCCAACTAACGTGTTTTTTTGTTTTTATTTATTTTTAATATTTGTAATACCTTTGCATATTGCTTTACATGCATCGTAAGTGTTTACGTAAGAATACGTCGTGTGCCAAGTGTGTAATTTCCTCTGTGCATCGTGCGTCGCCGCCTCTTAGAACAAGCAATTTTATTTTTTTTACTGTGGCTTAGCAAGAGGAAAGCGACAACTTATAGGCGAAAATCTCGCTTACGGCCCCGTAGAAACGCTTGTACAGAAGGAACGGCTAAAGAAAGCGATGAAGGGCTCAGGTGGACACTTTATAAAAATGTTCAAGCTTACATTTTTCGTAGCACAATTTTTCCCCTCCCACCGTTTTCTTTCACATCTCTGGCACCCTTCCATTCCTTTCCCCTATCATTAAATTGTTATCTCCTGCTCTCCTGCTCCCTTCGTTCCTCCCTATCGCTTACCCTCCTCTCATCTTCCTTCCTTCCTTGCCTGCTACCTCTCACCGCCCTTCTCCTCTACCTTCCTTCCTTCCTTGTTTGCTTCCTATCACCTTCCCACATCCTCCCTCCCTCCTACTGCCAGAGGTAACAAATGAGTGGAGGCGTGAATTAAACTCGAATAAACAATGAACACTAACTTTTCCTTTTTCATTCATTTCTTATAACTAAATAATCGTCTATTTATTCTCCCTCTCACAAATTCCCTTCTAGAAGACCCCTAAAAAATAAGTGCGCGTATGT
>JAPQNM010000039.1:566068-598568 GCA_029783475.1 Metacarcinus magister
TCCCAAGATAATTAAGAGTTATTGGTGCACTTTTAATACTAGTTATCAACAGGTATTAGGACGGATGGGAGAACAAGGTAACGTGGAGTCGTCACGTCGTCCCTGCCCTGAGGCCCTCACGTCCCTAGGCATGGTGAGGGGAAGGCGAGGCAGGCTGAAGACGAAGCCACGTTTAGGACGAGGATAGTCACATAAGACGTGATGGCTGGCCATGCGCGCGCCCGTGGGTGTGTGTGTGTGTGTGTGTGTGTGTGTGTGTGTGTGTGTGTGAAGGTCGAACGCGATGACTGCTCAGCAACGACCGCCGTGTGTGTGTGTGTGTGTGTGTGTGTGTGTGAACTGTCCACGTTCAGTTTACTTTTCCAGTTGGGCAAGACATTGTTTACATGTACGACAAAGACGGTGTAGACATAACAATACGTACATGTAAACGTTGAGCCCCACAATAAACCATCTCACACACACACACACACACACACACACACACTCACACACACTCACACTCACACTCACACACACACTCTCACACACACACACACACACACACTCACACACATTTCCGTTCGTACTTTCGCAGTCAATTTATCTTTTGTTCACATGAGTTTCCTGTTTATATCCTAACGCTCCCAGATTGTTTACTGACACACACACACACACACACAGCTAGAAGCAGCAGGCGTGCCACAAAGACCCAATAATTAACACACACATCACGATAATCTTCAGTGCACCAGATTGATCATAAAACACTTTTAACATGGTGTGACAGGGCAAGTATTCATCAAGCTGCTTATATGCCCTTCCAAACCCTTATTCATCCCCCTAATCCCAATGTGAATACTTCTCAGTCACCGAGGAAGGACAAAACAACAACTGCAATCGTTTCTCTCCTTCAAAACAGTAACAAAGCTTTGAGTAATTCCCAATGTACAGTACTTAGTTGTTTCAAAATATACTACTGACAGATATAGTTGTCCGTGATGTGAGGGAAGGACAGTAAAGCAGGTAGTTTCTCGTAAGATCTTTTTATTTACGAAAAAACAATAACGTACGAGTATCCTCAGGTAACTTGCACCTTGCCTTGAGGGCTGACCACACGCCCACACCGGCAGGTCAACACATAACCCCACCAAACTTATAACATCACATTGGCTTAGGTTCTCTCCTGTACATTATGAAAATACACAACTAATTATAATAATGAAAACAAAAATATAAAAAATAATAATGACAATGATAATAATAATGCATTGAAAATGGTATTGATTTTCCTTCCTCTTGGGACAGCAATTTCTAACGCACACACGCACACGCACACGCACACGCACACACACACACACACACGCACACACACGCGCACACACACACACACACACAAGAAAAATGGACTCTATACATCACAGAAAAAAAAGGATTGATATTTTGGAAAAAATTTATTTAGTAACACGTAACTTCACCATCACTTGCCGTGGACGTGGGGCGACGAGTTACTGACCACACTAGTGGGGATGAAATCATATTGCATCCCTTTGTACAGCCACTCCTCATTATCATGTCTTTCCAGGGCGTATTATTGAAGTGTTTCCTTTAGTTATGTTACATTCATAAAGTAACAGAAAATACGATACACAGCTTAATATTTTGGTTTCAAATTTTTTTTTTTAATATTTATTTCTTTTTTTGGTAATACGTGTTTAGTGAAAATTGGTGTCACAATACGAGGAACAGCTGTACAAGTGATCTTTTCCTTGACTTATAAGATAAAATGTACCTTAGTGTTGACCCCTCCCCAAGAAATAAAATATACCGTATATAATAATAAATAAAACTTTAAACTGAAAACACCTCCATATACATATATCAACAACATACAAATGCATCATGAAACTAAATGTCATTAAACGAAAAAATAAAAATAAAATCCATTAAAATAATCGTGAACCGGAAATTAAATGTATAATTGTAAATCCTATGTTTGATTTGGACATCGAATTCCTATTACAACTCCTATCCTTGTCAGAACATAATTATTATTGTACTCTTGCCTTCACTGCCTGAGATTAAATCACAGGCATCTACTTCTGCAAACCAATGAGGCAATTCTTTTTGACTGAAAATTACTGAGCTCATTACATAGTGTTTATTGATTTATTGTTTTTTTCGTTTACAAACCACTAGATAGATTCACCGGTGTTCATTTTTGAAAACAACGAACCCGAATCAATTATTAAATTTTACGACGAAATAAATCGAAACATGAATAGATTTTTTTTAGAAACCAGTCAACTGAAACACGTGTCGTAATTTCTCCATTCCAAGTCGCAAATTGCAAGACGTATTAATGTTTGCAAACCAATCAAGCTATTCCCCTCCCAGGCCACGTCCCCTAAGGCAGCCATCTTGCTTCAAGGGGCGAGAGGGGGAAGGAACACATAAACATTAGATAAGCTGCTTCCCCTTCCCTTCGCTAATTTCTCCCGAGGTACAATCAACGCTCTGCTTTCCATTCTTCCCTTAATATCCTTCCTAAAATCAACAGGTACAGAAAATTACACACAAACTAGAAAAAAAAAAAAAATATATCAAAACTTTGCTGCCACAAATTCCCAAAATATAAGTGTCCACCATCGTCTCCCATTATATTTATTTTTTTTATCTCGCTGGTCGTCGGTCGCCTACGTAAACACTGAGGAAGACAAATTATGCAGACTTGAAAAATATAAATATATGCGTATGGTTATGTCAGGTAGTACGGTATGTCTTGTAGTATTCTTTAAGTATAGTATGCTATCGTGTATGTCCTCTCAGCATTACTAGCTACACTGTGGATGAGACTATGACACGTTGAGACAATCATTCATTATCCCAAGGAGGACGATGCGAGAGAGAGAGAGAGAGAGAGAGAGAGAGAGAGAGAGAGAGAGAGAGAGAGAGAGAGAGAGAGAGAGAGAGAGAGAGAGAGAGAGAGCACAACCCGAGTTACTAGAGGTAGCGTGTGTGAGGGACGTTGGTTGAAAGGGGAGGGGGGGGGAAGGGAGGGATGGAGTGAGGCAGTACAAAGGTCGGGGGAATGTTTTTATCTAATTCTAAGAACACTAAAGCCTCTAACACACCACAGTTCAGCTTTCGACACACACAAGCTTGTTTATTTTTCTAAGTCTAAACAGCACCTTTCCTGGCCCTATGTCCTCTCACCTTCAGGTCATAGTAATTAATTAACAACTCAAAATTATCTCATTATGTATTCCTGACCCCGCTGAACACAATGGAAAATTTACATATAATACGGGGCAGTAATATTTTTCTTGCTTTAATAGTTAGTTAATTTTTGCTTGATTTTTTTAAAGCCTCATTCGGTATACAATCGATTTTTTGGTCTTTCATGTTTTGATTTTGTCTGGGATGTAAAATAATGATACAGGTAGCATTGTTGTTTCCTTTTTTGCATAAGGAGGTAGTGAAGGTAATGACGTACTTTTAGGATTTGGCTAAAGTGTTTCTTCTGGTCCTTGCTTTCTGTTTGTATTAGTATGTTCCTCACACAGCTGTTTTCCTCAATTCACAGCCTGTACACTTCAATGGTCTTCCCTTAACACCATAATTTATTCATCCGAAGGAAAGAATAGAATGAAATTAAAAACAAAATTTTGATGTCAAGTTCGCCAAAACACACAAAAAAAAGCATAACTGAGCAAATTCAAAAGGAATCAATAGCAACGAAGCAAAGAAAAAGCAGTAAAAAAGGGTCATCATAAATCATATACAAAACCGAAAACAACAGAAAATCTGGCACTACTGAGATTTTCATTTAAAAAATAAATAAATAAGAATCCACTCTACGACAAACCAAAGGCCTACAAATAAGATGAAATGAAGAAAAAAATCAACAAGAACAACAACTAAGACAGAATGCCACAAACAGGCTGAGGCAAGAACAAGCTATTCCGCTCCTATCGCTGGCTGGCTGGCTCAGAAAGACTAATCAACTGTCATCCTCGCGTAACACTTCCTCTTCCTTCCTTAACGCGATAACACGGACGCGCCAACATCAGCACACGCAAGGGTGCATCCACCTCTTGCACCACAGCGAGGTGACGCATTACTCATGTCCACCTGAGCACCAACAACACACTCATCCTGGCCTCTGTGCAAGGTGCGAGGCTATCATTGCATCCCGGCACCCTAACATGACGTGCACTAATCCTGTTACCACCTCGTCACCAATAACCGTAACACAAAGTAATAAACATCCTGACAGTGAGATATGGTTGGTTGGTTGGTTGGTTGGTAGGTAGGTTGGATGGTGGGTAGGTAGGTGGGTTGGTGGGTGGGTGGGTGGGGCGTGGTGGACTCAGTAGCGG
Organism: Metacarcinus magister; assembly: GCA_029783475.1. Classification (NCBI taxonomy): domain Eukaryota; kingdom Metazoa; phylum Arthropoda; class Malacostraca; order Decapoda; family Cancridae; genus Metacarcinus; species Metacarcinus magister. The sequence goes on from JAPQNM010000039.1 coordinate 570,430, forward strand.
TAAAGCGAGCACTTGTGTCGCCTTTGTATGTGCGTCTTAACGTGACTCTTCTGGCTAGCAGAGTAGGAGCACTGCGGACACTTGAAGGGCTTCTCCCCCGTGTGGGTGCGGATATGTTTCTCCAGCGAGGACGGGTAGTAGAAGCCTTTCCCGCAGAACTTGCATTGGTATTGAGGGGTGTCAGAGAAGGCCTGAGGGTTCAAATCCATGTCCTGGAGAATCCTGCTCACCTCGCTGTCGTCCACCTCGCCCTCCTCCAATGGGTGTAGGCCGTGGGTGGCCAGGGCAACCTGCACCAGCCCCAGCCTGCTCACCACGCCCACGCCCAGACCCAAACCCTAGAAGAGAGAAATACTAACGTCAACATTCCGTCCACAAACGAGGTGCCCCTGTCACCGCCCCTCCTTCCTTCCTCCGCCCCACCTTCTCTGTCTGTTTCTGTTATCTCTCTCTCTCTCTCTCTCTCTCTCTCTCTCTCTCTCTCTCTCTCTCTCTCTCTCTCTCTCTCTCTCTCTCTCTCTCTCTCTCTCCCCACTCGCTCTCACACTCTCTCTCGCTCTTGCGCTCTCTCTCTCTCTCTCTCTCTCTCTCTCTCTCTCTCTCTCTCTCTCTCTCACCACAAAGTTACCTCATCTATCACCAGCTTTTACACACCACACCACCCTCACCCCTCATACGCCACCCCCATCTTTCACCCCAACGTCATTCCACGCCACCATTCCCCGTCCCTCTTCCAACACATTCCACCCACTTCACTCCACCTGCTCCCCGCCCTTGTCATAACACGACCCCCGCTCACCCATTCAATCTACCTGCAAATATTTCGCCATTCCATTCTCACGGGTGATTATTCTATTTTTAGTGCACCACTCCCTTCACACTGACACACTCATCCACACAATAGTGACCACCCCTCCCTTACTCTTAACTCACACTCCACTACTCCATCCACACTCAAAAGCCTCTTCACTACAGTCCACTCTTCCATTTCCAAATCAAGTAGAATCACCCTCCACGCCCACTCATTCCCTTCGCTCCCACACACGACTTGCATGTCATCTTATAACCCACACGCCACCCAGCCTCCCAGCGTCGGCCCAAGACGACAGGCCGTGCGACGTTTTCCTTTCCTTCCCTCAGCTTTAGTCACAAGATGTGTTGCGCCGACACTTACTCTCCTTCATGTTGCCGTGCGTACCCTCCCTTCCCTTCCCCTCGCACTTGATGGTGGTAGTTGCTGGCATCACGAGAGTTAAAGGGCAGGGAAATGCGAGGTTCCTGTATAAAGGAGTTTATTTTACAATGTACAAGTAACAGCTCTGCGGCGGACAGCAACCACATGAGGTGATGAGGTATGTGTTAGGAGGCGCCGTCCTCTATAGCACCATTGCATTCCGCTACTGCAGGTGCGGGGCGGGCGGGACGGGCGGGGCCGCCAGGTGGACGCGGGCGAGGTGGTTCTTGAGATGCCAGCTCTGGGAGCCGCGCCAAGGACACAGATGGCACACGTACGGCTTCTCGCCCGTGTGGGAGCGCATGTGGCGGGTCAGCTCGGCAGGCCGCATGAAGCCCCGCCCACACAGGTAACAGGTTCGGTCCCAGCGCCGCAGCGCCCCGCCGCCTGCCAGCTGCGGAAACACCTAGGGAGGGAGACAGACACCTGCTGTAATGGGGCGGGTTATGGGGGTGGCAACCACGACTGTCTGTCTGCCTGAGGGTGCTCTGGCCCACTCCTATGAACGAGCGCGTCGGGAACCAGCTGCGGGTGGTGGCGCAGCACGTGGAACCGTAGCTGTACGGCCTGCGCGGCGCGGTACGGGCACATGCTGCACGCGTAAGGCTTCTCTCCCGTGTGGATGCGGTGGTGGCGCACTAGCTCCGAGGGCCGCTTGAAGGCCTTGCCGCACACGGGGCAGATGCGGTCCCAGCGCAACAGGGGCTCCCCGCTCATACCCGGCCACACCTCACTCCCCTGCACCCCCAGCACCTAGAACGAGACAAGGCCGCGTCAACACAACAACCAAGGAACATGGCGGTACAGCGTTTGTGCAGGCGAGCTACTACTGGCCGTCGAGGGCCGGGCTGGACACCAAGTGGCGCCGCAGAAGGTGGGCCTTGAGATGAACGGCCTGCGTGCCACGATAGCCGCAAAGCGGACACTGGTACGGTCGCTCCCCCGTATGGGTGCGGAGGTGGCGTGTGAGCTCGGCCGGACGTGCAAAAATTCTCTTACACACAGGACAAGTACGATCCCACCTGATGGCCGGCAAAGCGGAACTGCCCTGGAAGCAGCGCACCCACAGCCCACCACCACCGCCCTCACACACCTACGGGGAGAGAACAGAGAGAACATGGGTGAGAAGGGCCGTTCCTCACCCATCCTAAATACAACTTAACTACCACCCACACGCCCTTCCTCCCGTAACACAACATAACTAGCAGAAGCTTCTCTACAAGGTTCGTCTCAGTTTTTTAAAACCTGGACTCAATTTGTGTAACACGTAGTCTCCCGGGCGGTCAGGGCGTTGGGTGGACTGTGTGGCGACGAGCGAGGTGAGATTTGACATGAGTGGCTTGAACGGCCCTATAGGGACAGAGGGGACACGCATAAGGCCTTTCTCCAGTGTGGATTCGCAGATGTCGCTGGAGCTCAGAGGTCTTGGGGAAAACTTTGCCACAAACAGCACACATGAGAGGACCCGTGGCCCTGGCAGCTTGGGCGGTGACAGCAACCAACCCGTGAGACCAGACACCACGGCCAGGACCCATCTAGAACAGAGAGAAGGCACGTCACCATACCACACCTGCTGCTACCTCAGGCTGCCATTCAAACCCAACCACACACTTAGCTGGCTTCCCTCCACGCCTCTCGCCGCCCAGACCTGCCCATCGCGCGTCCTATTTTGTATGTGAGTGCATGTGCGTGTGTGTCACTGAGCGGCGTCCAGGGCTTGCTCCTTGTGCCGTCTCTGCAGGTGGCTCTTGAGGTGATGCTTTTGTGTGGCGCGGTAATCACAGTAGGGGCACCTGTAGGGCCGTTCTCCCGTGTGGGCCCGCAGATGGATGGCCAGCTGGGAGGGGGTCTCGCAGGGTTTGCCACAGAAGCGGCAGCTGTGGTCAGGACGCTCGTCGTCGTGAGGAATATAGTCAAGGGGAGGGAGAAGGTGGCAGGCTGGAGGGTCACCTATGAATGTGGCGACAGCTTGGGCCTCTCCTGGCGGCGCATGGCCCATATACAGGCGGGACATGGCCTGCGCCACCAGCCCCAGGGCCACGCCTCCGTAGCCGCCGAGTGCCTACAAGAGACAAAATAGGCTACAGTCAGCACAGCCACCCAACACAGGTCACGAGTAACCCAGCCCCTGCATGTAGCCCTAAGCAGCAAGGTCATCCGCGCCCCCTCCCACCAGGGACGGAGCAGCACAAGTCCCACCTACACGTGATGCACCGCCCTCAAGGCACCGCGCCGCCACCCGTCACCAGGCCGTGCACCAGCTGCATGTGTCGCCGCATGTTGCCCTTCTGCGCGGCACTGTAGGAACACACGGAGCATCGGTAAGGCTTTTCTCCTGTATGGGTCCGAATGTGAGTGGCGAGCTGTGACGGCCGGTAAAACGCGTGTCCGCAATATCCACACACGTGGGACCGCAAGGTGGCCTCAGCAGCGTCAGTGTGCGGGGCAGCGGCCAGGGGCGGCGGCAGACTCCTCTCGTCCCACACCTCCCCGCCGCCGCCTCCTCCCCGAACACCTTGGTACTGCGGCCACGCGGAGCTCAGCACGTGCGACCCCTGCAAGGGTAAACTGATCAGCCTCTGCCTGTAGCACCATACCCCAGTGTCCCGCCCCGTCCCCCCCCCTACAGTTCCAGCGTGGCCATGAAGGCCTCTCCGTGAGTGGTAGCGTGACGTTTCAGGTTACCCTTCTTGGTGGAGCGATAATCGCACTGCGGGTATGGGCACGTGAAGGGCTTCTCGCCCGTATGGGTGCGCATATGTAGTGTCAACGCTGACGGATACATGAAGTCCTTGAAGCAGATAGTGCACACAGCGCTAGTTGGGCTGCGTTTGTTACCACAGGTGACTGTCCCCGGCGCCCCCATGACTTTGGACAAGTTCCTCTTAGGCCAGGTCGCGGGCCCTCCCTCCATGGAGGCCAAGATGACGGGGAGTGTGTCGGGTGGGGCTTGCAGGACACCATACATCCCAGCCTCCCCCTCCGGGATGACGGGAAGGGCGGAGAAGCCTCCTGACAACCTGGTATGACTGGCGGGCACAACCGGCAGCCGTCCCGCCCACCCACCACCCTGCAAGGCAAACACGCAAAACTCAGGAGAGCAGACTAGCGAAGGGCAGGCCAGCAAAGGGTGGGTCGTGGCGACAAGCTTTCCCTCCCACACACGTCATCCAAACAACACGCAGCACCCATCGTCCCTCCCTCACCTCCATGTCCTCACTCACCCAACGCCTCCACAAATATCAAAAACACACAAAAAAGTGTAAAGAAACGAGGCCAGTCTACCCTGTCCCGTCCTGTCCGCACTGTCTGTCTGTCTGTTTGCTCTCCGTCACTGTTTGTGTGTACATAGCATCTGTTTACTCCTGGTGTGTGTGTGTGTGTGTGTGTGTGTGTGTGTGTGTGTGTGTGTGTGTGTGTGTGTGTGTGTGTGTGTGTGTGTGTGTGTGAGAGAGAAGAAAAAAAAAGTCCACAAGTCAAAACAACCTAAGTTAACTACAAGTCAGAACACAAGTCAGGCCGATACGACTACATGAAAACCCAAACTGTACGACAAGACTCCCTCCCTTCCTCTTCCTTCAACGACTCTCCTACATTCATCACCGTACGAAAAAGAAACTAACAGAGAGAGAGAGAGAGAGAGAGAGAGAGAGAGAGAGAGAGAGAGAGAGAGAGAGAGAGAGAGAGAGAGAGAGAGAGAGAGAGAGAGAGAGAGAGAGAGAGAGAGAGACGCTCAAAACATTCCAACTTTAAGATGCGCCACTCGGCACCAACATAAAGCAACACTACTGCCAGGAATATTAAAGTAAATAAAAATCGATAAATAAGAGCAAACAAAACAAATTAGAGAAAAATAAATGAATAAATAAATAAATAAATAAAACGCTCGTCGATACAAAGTACAGAACAAGATCTTTTGGTTGGTTTTGGTTGGTTGGGTTCAAACATACATTTTATAATTTTCGTTTCGGATTTTATTGGTGCTGTATGGAGGGGGGAATACAAGAAGAATCTTTGGACAACCCGATCTCTCGTGACATCATACTCGGCCTGTGAAGACGTCATGACTTTAAAGTGACGTCACATTGAACCTGTATTGATGTCACACTCAACTCTTAAGTGACAATATTGCACTAGCTGGTTATGCAACTCACTTATCATTCAACTTTCAACAAGGTCAGTCTCTCTCTCTCTCTCTCTCTCTCTCTCTCTCTCTCTCTCTCTCTCTCTCTCTCTCTCTCTCTCTCTCTCTCTCTCTCTCTCTCTCTCCAACAATACCAGTGATAAGGCTGGGAATTTTACTGATAATTTATGTAAGCAAAGTGGGAAACTGCGTTCTTACACACACACACACACACACACACACACACACACACACACACGTTTGTTAACACTGGCAGCTCAGCACTGGAGAGAGGGAGTGTATAAAGAAAGGCTAGGATGGGTGAGGAGTGGGAGACATGAAGGTGGGGGGGTTGTGAGGTTAAACCGGAAAGACGTGGTGGGAGTGTGAGATACGAATGTGTCGCTTCACGTTGCCGCGCATGACGGAGTTGTAGTGGCAGCTTGGGTAGGGGCAGGTGAAGGGGCGCTCCTCCACGTGGTTGAGGGAGTGCATGGCCAGCATGACGGGAAGAGGGAAGGAGTCGCGACACTTGGCGCACGTGTGTGGCCCCGCCGGCGTGCCCTCCCCTGGAGTGACCGTCGTGGCTGCGGTGGAGGGGACACCAGAGGACGGGAGCAAAGTGGGGGAGTGCGATGGCCCCGGGGTGGAGGCGGGGCGAGTCTGTCTGGACGGCCCCTCCACCCAGGAGACGCTGAGAGCGGGGGTGGCCGCCACGCTGCCTAACAGTGGGTTCAGTTTTAGTAGGGCGGGGGGGCTGAGGTTGGGGGGCTGCAGCCTGCCGAGGGCGCCACTTATCCAGTGTTTGAAGGAGTCCAGGTGGTCGTGGTGGTGGGCGGCCGCCTCCTGCAACAGGGAAATGCCCGTGTGAGCGGCGAGGTGAGCAGCGCATCGCCTCCCCCACACCCGCATGCCGCCGCCCACCACACATGCACGCCTCCCTCACCCACGCCGCCAGGGGGCCACCGCTCCTCTCTCACACACAGGTGCAGGGAAACTCCGACAATAGGTAAAATATTTATTCGACTAATATGGCATAATCTGTTCATACATAAACATTAATACTCAGAGATCACAGGGTAGGTGCCCGGCCTGTCCCCCCCCCTCCCCCCATGGACTAACACAGCAGGCAGAGGAAGGATCAAGAGTCGTCTACTGTCTGGGCCGTGATTTCAATAGTGTGCATCCGACGGAGTGCGGACAGAGGCCATGGCAGAGTCTTCTCTATGACGTGTTCTAAAGGGTAGGCAGTGAGGGGACGAGGGAAGGGTGCGTGGGGCTCAGGATGGCGGGAGTGGCGGTGGGGGAAGCGGAGGTGGGCGCGCCGCGGCGACAGCCTCCTGGTGGCGTGACATGTGCGACTTTAGATTCCACTTGAGGGAGGTTCGGAAGGGGCAGAAGGGACAGGCGAAGGGCTTCTCGCCGGTGTGTGTTCTCATGTGCTCGGTCAGCTTGGAAGGGAACGGGAACTCCCGCTTACAAATATGGCACCAGTGACACCGCTTAGAGGCGCCGGCACCCCCGGGGGAGGACAGCGCCGCCTGCGGGAAGCCGCTCGATGAATGGAAGGTGACGGGGGGCGACACCCCAGGGGGCCCCGGCAGCCCTGGGGGGAGGGCCAGCAGGAGCATCTCCTCCAGCCCCCCGCCATCGCCTTCACCGCCTCCCAACACCGCCTAGAAAACGAGAAACCGCGCGGTCACTGCCTGAGCCGCCCCACCCACAACCCTTACTTAACACACACACACACACACACACACACACACACACACACACACACACACACGAGACAGAGAAGCCACATATCAAAGGTACAAAAGTCTTTTTTGCATCACCGACACCCACTCCTCTCATCCTCACACTGTCGCCGCCAACACACTGATATATTTTGAAAACCTGTATACACATCTGACACCATACAGTTAAAAGAAAAAAAAGAGGCTCTTAAGACAATGCTTCGAGACGTGAAAACAAGATCAAGGGACCCACCCCACCCCACCCCGTCCCCTCGAGCACCCCCCATCACCCCACCGCCTCCAGCCCCGTCAGTCGTACCTCCCAATGAACACTACTCAAGCCTGATTAGTCATCATCACCATAAAGGACCGATGTTACGTGTGTGTGTGTGTGTGTGTGTGTGTGTGTGTGTGTGTGTGTGTGTGTGTGTGTGTGTGTGTGTGTGTGTGTGTGTGTGTGTTAATTTGCTGGAGAGTTATGTCTGTTAACAATGTGGCTATTGAGGTTGCCCTTCTGCGTGGCGCGGAAGTCGCAGTGGGGACATTCGAAGGGCTTCTCCCCTGTGTGCGCGCGGATGTGTCGGAGCAGGAAGGCGGGAGCCACGAAGATCTTGCCACAATAGCCACACACGTAGTCCCCATTACTGTTCCGGTGCATCATGGTGGTGGGGGGAGACCGTTGGGGCTGTTGTTGTTGTTGCTGTTGTTGTGGTTGTTGTTGTTGTTGCTGTGGTTGTGGTTGTAGTTGTGGTTGTTGTTGTTGCGTCTGATGCTGCTGCTGCTGCTGGTGCTGGTGTTGGTGCGACTGTTGTTGTTGTTGTTGCTGCTGCTGGTGTAATTGCACAGGTCCGCTGGCTGTCATGTATAGACGGGCCTGCCTGGGAGGTGTGGGAGGCACGGGTAGAGGCATCTGGGGGGTGGCGGGCAAGGAGAGCGCGGCGCCGCAGGCTTGGGACAAGTTTCCTTCCTCCCCTAAGGCCCACGAGCACTCCAGCCACTTCACCTCGCCCTAGAACAAGAGAAATGCCACATGAGCACTGCTGCGATGGCGGCAATAGTATGTGTGGTGCTCTCTACTAGGAGGCCGCCGCCATCTCTAGCCTGTCAAGCTGTGGTCCCTCACGCTGCTCCCACAAGGGCGACCGACCTAATACCCAACGTTTGTAATAACCAGCGGTCCACATAAACTAGGGGGCAGAGGAGCCAACTGGTGAGTGCTCATCTGTGCATCATGGGATTACAATTTGACCCGAGAGCGCCGAGGAGTCAACCTCTGGGTGCTTCAGGAGGATGTGTGACTTGAGGTTCTCCTTCAGGCTGGAGGAGTGAGCGCACATGGGGCATCGGAATGGCTTCTCGCCTGTGTGTGTGCGAACGTGACGGTCCCGGTGCGAAGGCCGGTCAAAGGTCTTCCCGCAAAAGGGGCACGGGTGGTTAGAGCCTCCACGCATCCCCATCTGGTGGTGGTGGTGGTGGTGGGGGTAGGTGGTGGTGTTGGCGGTAGAGTGATGGTGGTGATGGTGGTGGTGCTGCTGGTGGTGGAGGGGGTGCAGCTGGGGTAAGGGCGTCAGCGTTTGTCCCGCATGATCCTCCAGCACTAGGGTCACGACCGCCTAGAACAGAAACGCTATTCAGGTGCCGCCCGCATCCCCCCCTCACTCACGCCCGGAAGGCAAGGGACATGACAGCTTCAAGTCTTTCCTCAACACCTATCTCATCCTCTACCTCTTCCTCCCCCCACACAAACGACCCTATTAGTCTCCTTAACCTCCTCCTCCTCCTCCTCCAGAAACGACCCAGTAACTCTCCACCTCCTCCTCCAGACAGTATCCTCGTCCTCTTCATGGGTCTTCCTTCCCCCCCCCCTAGACGAAACCCATTAGGCCTCCTCCACATGGACTCCCTCAGCACATGCAGTGTCACCCCCACCCCACCACCTAACAACTTCCGTTCACCTCGAATCCTCCCACCCACACACACACACACACATACACCTATAGGTTGCGTCATCCCAAAACTCAAGCAGCTGCCAATACCCTACACTTACAACACGGCTTATTCCACCACCACCAATAAGAAGAAGAAAAAAAAACCAAAGGAAACTAAAACAAAGTGGGATCAGAAACGTTGATCCCTTATAAGATGACAAACGTTTTCAGGAGAACGATGTGATGAGAGAGAAAAAAAGAGAACATGACTGAAAATGAGTTAGGGGAGAATGAAGCCGAGGAAAAGGAAGAACGAGGATATCAAAGAAGAAAACTGAGATTAATTAACGGGAATGAAAGAGAGAGAGAGAGAGAGAGAGAGAGAGAGAGAGAGAGAGAGAGAGAGAGAGAGAGAGAGAGAGAGAGAGAGAGAGAGAGAGAGAGAGAGCAGGGAGAGTTAGAGGGATCAGTAAGCGTGAGGGGAAGAGGGAGAGGAGTGAGGGGTCCGAGGGAGGCTCCAGCTTATCCTCTTAAAAGCTCCGATGAACAATGCAGCAACAATATATCTTTACCCAGGAAGAAAATGATGTATACATAAACACCAATTATGATTTATTATTAAACTATATGATCAAATGTGTTGGACGCGACTAAATGCGGGAGATACGTAGATCCAGTGTCCGATACGAAACAGATTCAAAAAATATAACCTAATTTAACCCAGACATAAGGTTTCTGACGCGACTAAATGCAAGAAATGCGTTGCTTTAGAAAATACTACCAACCTCTATTATACAACAGCTCCTTCGTAATCTAATATCCTATGCCCGATCCATTAACACAGGAATAGGATGAATGAACTCCGTTACGAAACTATAAACTCCTTGATTGATGTTACTTTCGATACGTGACGAAGATGAAGGCTGTAAGTGGCACCGCATGGAAAGGGTGTCACTGTGATCATTGAATACGTATACTTTTGGTACCTAGCACGTTACTTCTCTATGGTGTAAGTAATGGATACGGTGAACTAGTTGGTATTACACTTACGGACGTGTAGCGAGGAGAGGAACACTTCTACACTCATCACACGACTTCTAAAGGATGATGTGCTTTAGTTATGCAGCGTCATCTGGGTGGTGCTTTGCCATTACTCTTATGGTTGTAAATACACATCATGGCTGCTTAGTAGAAGTAGTAGTAGTAGTAGTAGTAGTAGTAGTAGTAGTAGTAGTAGTAGTAGTAGTAGTAGGAGTAGGAGGAGGAGGAGGAGGAGGAGTGAAAGGAGTAGTAGTAGTAGACGTTGATGAATGTTCTTTCTATGGAGCTGCATCTGTTCTCAATTTACCTTTCAATCAATACAACATAAACATGAAAAAGCACTTTATGTACTGCATACAAAGTAAAAATAAATAATCCATCAACACAGCGAGTGGTCATTGGTCGAGATGAAAACAGGTGAGTATATACATTCAGATATTTATTATTGATACATGTACAAAAATATACAGGATTGATGATGCGTCAAGACACACCTGGACGTCAGCCCCAAGATAACCACGCACACAGGGAGGCAGGGAAGGAGGGAGAGACAGAGGGGGAGAGCAACCAATAGTTCATGGCATACAACTGCTGAACGGGAGGAGAAACTAAGATAGGAGAGAAGAACGGACTAGAACACTGAGAGGTCACCTTGCATCCCACTCAAAATTAACCTGTACATAGAAGAAAAGACAGAGAGGGAGGAGGAGCATCAACAGAAGGATGAGAAACAAGAGGAAGACAGGACAGGACAGGACTAGGGACTGTACTCATGACCGTGGAGGCAGCGGGCATGGCGTCGCACATGGGCAGACTGAGGGGCGCGAAAGGAGCACTGCAGACACTTGTAAGGCTTCTCGCCCGTGTGTGTCCGTTGGTGCTTGGTCAGGCCACTCTTGCTAGTGCATGTTTTGCTACAATACTCGCAAGTGTACCTGCCAGGATCCCTACGTGCCGCCCAAGTGGTCAGGTGGGGAAAGTTGCCACCGAGGGCGTGTTGCAGGTGCCCTACATGTGTGACTCATATTCCTGCACAACCTCCACCACCACCACCACCACCACCATCATGCTGACCTATCGATAGCGAGGCCACATCAAGCCCATTCCACCACCTCCACAACAGAGGCAAGATATGTCTGTCAGTCTTTATGACACACACACACACACACACACACACACATATATATATATTTTGACTTTGATTGCTGATGTTGTGTTTATTATCTGAACTGCTTTACAAAGACTTAACCTTAATGACTTAGCACCAAAGTACTTCCTCCCTCCCTCCCTCCCCACCACACACAACCTGCACCTTGTTCTTCCCGCCATCCACAGCACAGATAGTTATCTTCTTTAAACATTTACTCCCTTCATTTTTACAACGTCTTTTGTTTCCAGCCTATATTCTATTCAACTCAGCAGCCGACTCCGTGAGGACTGAGGAACATCCGCTCCGCTCGACACACTACGTAAGGGTGATCACAGCACCTGCGCGTGCATGGAGCGTGCCTGGTGCTTTCTAAGGATGTGCCGCTTTAAATTGGTTCTCTGAGCGGCTCTGTACAGACACAGGGGACACTGGTAAGGCTTCTCTCCCGTGTGGGTTCGCACGTGTTTCCGCCAATCACCAGCGTAGAAGAAGGTTTTAGCGCACACCCGACACCCATAAAGAGTCCGGCCGAGATGGTCTTGAACCTTGTAGCGGAGAAAAGTGGTGTCGGCCGATGGGGTGTGGCCACCATCCATTTCTACGCCTACCATGGGGGCTGCAGGCACACCCTATAAAGGAGAAACAGAAAATAGCCTCTCAATGCTCCAAGTCTCTGTTTGTCTCCTCCCACTCCAGCCCTCGCCATCCGACCGCTGCTGCAGCACGGCTGGAGCAGCGGCCGGTGTGGCGTGAGGAGGGTGGCTCTATCCGTCCTGGGCCGGCTCTAAGGTAGCTCTGTGTCGCCGAAAGATGTGGCCACGCAAGTGAACCTTCTGCGTGGCTCTGTAGCTACAGTAGGGGCACCTGTAAGGCTTCTCTCCAGTGTGGGTCCTAACGTGCTTCCGCAAGTCGTTGGAAAACTGGAACACTTTGCCACAGTGATCACATACGCGACTCCTGCCCTTGGCGTGCGGCCCACCAAGGTCAAGGGGCGCGGGGGTACCGTTCACAGCGTCCCCCACCCAGGCGCTCGTCAGCCGCAGGTGGTCTGAGAGGCTCGCAGGCTGGCAGGCATGCGAGGCTCGGGACACGCGTATGTCCATTGCGAGGTCAAAACAGCCTCGCTCCCCGACCAAGGATCCCGCAGAGCCCCCCAGTACACTCCGACCAGCGGCACACGCTGCCAAACGCGACCCTTCCTCAACGGCGGCTCGGAGGGACGCTGCCCGCTGGAGGTGTTGGAGGTGAGTGTGAGCAGAGGGAGGAGGAGGAAGGAGCGGAGATGAGTGGTCAGGCATGAGCTCCGACCCTGTGGCCTATAAAGAAAGAAACAAGTCTCAGTTGTGGTGGCCGCTCCTTGCACCCCCGCGCAGCACCGCCACCCAGCCTGTTGCTGCTGCCGCTCTTACAACACAGCCGCCAGACCTACGGTCAAAACAGCGTCCCGCCCTTGTCCGGCGGCGGGCCTGCACACACCGCCTTGTGCACGGCCACCATGTGTGCCTTGAGATGTGAACGCTGGTTGGCGCGGTACCAACACTTGGGGCAAGCATAAGGCCGCTCCCCTGTGTGGATACGGATGTGTGTGGTCAAGTTGAATTTTTTAATAAAACTCTTGCCGCAGAAAGTGCATGTGTGTCCTCTCGAATCAGCGAGATTGTGAGGCGAAAAGGCCTGTCCCGGTGGCATGGCATCGAGGGCCAGCGCGGTGTCAGGGGCGAGGACGGCCCCCTCAGGGGGGTACTCAAGCAAGGGCCCGCCGATGGCGACTTCACCCCCTGAGAATCTTTCTTTGGCCGGCCATCCCTAGAAGAGAAGAGAGAGTTGGTCTTAGCCCAGCTGCTGCCACCCTGCACCAGGACGCTGCCGGCAGCTGCACGTACCACTGCTGCCGCCGCTACTTCCTCGCCCCCTCCCTCCATCCCTAACACACATATACACCTTCGTCCCACCCACACCCACCCACATGGACGCCCCACATCCCCGAAGGGTTGAACCGCTGCCGTCTTGTACGTTAGCCTTTCAGAAGAGTTTTCTGGCCGGGTGGGCGGCAGCGGCGTCCACCTTGTGCACCAGGTACAGGTGTTTCTTGAGGTGCGTGGACTGGTTGCCGCGATAGGGACACATGTGACACACATACGGCTTCTCGCCTGTGTGTATCCGCATGTGTCTCGTGAGGTCACTTTTCTGTATGAAGGTCTTGTAGCAGATACAGCAGCGCGGGACGAGCCTCATGGCCTGCTGATCCTCCTCAGCAGGCGAGAACCTTGGGCCTCGCGACAGGGCCTGAGGCAGCGCCGCGAGGCCCGTCTCGGGGTACAGGTCTCGGGGAGTCCACACCGGGGACGCCGCCTACAAGAGGGGAAACGCACCGTTACTGCCACACCCACTGAGGCTCGTCCATATCCTGGCTCCTGCCGCACCGGCGAGGAGTCACCCCAAGAAGCCTTTGTCCTCGAGGCAAGGCGTCCCCCTGCTACGAAAATGTGATGCAGGGCACACGCTGCCTCCAGGACACAGGCTGACTGTACACACACACACACACACACACACACACACACACACACACACACACACACACGGTCATCCTAATACCACGAGTCTTACTTTAGCCCCAAAGTGGATGACAGACACCCTCTCGGCGAAGCTTCCCCCCCCCCCGGGTCCCTGGGTCACAAAAGACTGAGTGGAATTTGCGTACGTTAAGTTCGCGTCGGTACAAATAATTTCATACAAGGAAGAGCTGAACAAAACTATATACAATCGTTGCCTTTTTTTTTCTTCTTTTTATACTTAGTGTGTGTGTGTGCATATATATATATATATATATATATATATATATATATATATATATATATATATATATATATAGAGAGAGAGAGAGAGAGAGAGAGAGAGAGATAGGAATAGATAACATTTCATTAATTCTTCCCGAATAAGTTTTCCTTGTTCTGAATATTTTATTTATCTTCTGTTCACTTAAAATTCCCTTAAACAGTCTACCAAACCTTATACAAACTGATAACTGATAATGAGTAACTGGTCTCTCTCTCTCTCTCTCTCTCTCTCTCTCTCTCTCTCTCTCTCTCTCTCTCTCTCTCTCTCTCTGAATTACAGACTGAAAGAGAATATGTTATGAACGCATGTCATAGTAAGGGAATAGAAGGCAGGAAGGAAAGTGGAAAAGAAAGAAGATAGAACAAGTAGCAAAAGAATGAGCACGGAGAAAGTCTGTTTGAGAATGGAGAAACGGAGAGATGAAAAGAGAGAAGAAATGAGGGAAAGTAGAGAGAGAGAGAGAGAGAGAGAGAGAGAGAGAGAGAGAGAGAGAGAGAGAGAGAGAGAGAGAGAGAGAGAGAGAGAGAGAGAGAGAGAGCACAATATCATTACCATACATATCTTCCCTTTGTCATTCAATATAAATTACAAATAACACTTTACCATCACTACACACACACACACACACACACACACACACACACACACACACACACACACACACACACACACACCTTCCCTTCGGTAGGTCAATATCTAACATATCTCCGGTCAAAGGGAACGCCATGCACGTCTCGCAGGTGAATCTTGAGGTTGTACTTGCGCGCGGTGCGGTGGGAGCAGAGCTGGCAAGGAAAAGGCTTCTCCCCCGTGTGCGTCATGATGTGCCGCTGTAACTGGGTGTTCGAGCCACAGCTCACGGTGCATAGGTGACATCGGAACACATCGCTCACACCGTCACCGCTGCCCCCCAGCCACCCTAACTCCACCAGGCCGCCCTCACCCTACGAATAAGAACAGTCTCAGTCCTCGCTCTCGCTCTCGCTCTCGCTCTCTCGCTCTCTCTCTCTCTCTCTCTCATACTAGAAATCATTTGCCTTCCATTAACTTTACCGGTTTCCGCCCCTCCCCCTCAGGTAAGCACAGGTGATCCTAATAATGTCACTGCGCCCCACTACTTGACACATTGAATGTAAAAACGGGTATTTTGTCTTGCTTAAAAAATAGGTTAAATGCAACAACAAATATACTCATATAACAAACAAAACATATAATAATACAACAATTAGATGAAAAAAACATCCCGCCTAGCATTCTGAAGAAATTTAATGTAAGAATAAGCGTCTTAAGATAATGGCATCATTATAATATAATTATACAACAATGTGACTACCTTAGGGGTAAAGTTACCTATAAAAAATATTATAATTACATTTCTGATTAACTACTTGCTTGTATAAAACAAACACACCATCCCCAGCACATAGGTGGCTTCAATGTTGTAAAGGTAATCGTGCGTCACCACCACCACCACCACCAGCAGAGAGGGACAGAATTCGAAAACGTGTCCGTTGAGCCGTGTTATCGCACATTAGATAAGCCCCCCCCCACCTCTCCCTCTCCCTCTCCCTCTCTCTCTCTCTCTCTCTCTCTCTCTCTCTCTCTCTCCCTCTCTCAACCAATAAATTGTTTACCCAAACTATCCCGTCTATTTACAACCGACCTTACAGTCCACGAAAGCGCCTTGGCTGATGGTCGTGGCCTCGAGGCAGCCTACCTGTACTCGCATCAAAAACTGTCATGTCGTATGCATGTATGCAAGTCAACTTACACGGGGCCTTACTCATCGCCTTCACAGCCAGCAAGGTCGAATTTAAGGGCAATCAGAGTCATGGGTGTGAATCTGGCAAACTACTTCGATATCTGTTGTGTGTGTGTGTGTGTGTGTGTGTGTGTGTGTGTGTGTGTGTGTGTGTGTGTGTGTGTGTGTGTGTGTGTGTGTGACAACGTAAACTTTCCAACTTCTAGAAGCAGTTTTCCGTCTTTCCTAACCAACGTATAACTGTACAAAACGGAGACCATCTTGTCACCTTGCACAACGCCTCCTCAGCCAGTCAGAGGCATTTCCGGTTCATCACCTGGCCAGAGGTGTTCAAGGTTTATGTCATGAACACTTCTCAAGTGTTTCTTAAGGTTGTACTTGCGGGCGGTGCGATGACCACAGTACTGGCACGAATACGGCTTCTCCCCCGTGTGCGTCATTACGTGGCGGCGCAGTTCACTGGGGGACGCACATGGCACTGCGCATAAGTGGCAGCGCATCACACCCGTCGCCGCATCCGCCACCGTGTCCTCGCAGACCACCCGCCACCCCGCCCACACACACTGCCTTCCCTACAAAGAGAATAGGCTATCTCAGTTTTCCGAACGTCGCCCAAACTTCGACAGTCAGTCAGTCAGTCAAACAAATACCAACCTCGTCAGTCACTTAGAAAACACTATTTAATGATCGGCATTTAAATATGTCACTGAAATTAATTAATTCGACGTTCAAGTAATTGACTATTCAATTCAATCAACAGGTCATTTGTTAAATAACTTCAAGGTATTTTCAGATTTTACCAACCTTTTAATTTCTTTTAGAACCACTAAGTTTTCGTTCAAGCGTAATATTAGTTTTAAAGACAATACGAAGTCAGTAATTCTATTTCGTTGCTCCGTGATTCCAAGCCAATTGACCAGGTATTTGACACACTTCATGTCTTGCATTCGTGTCTCATTAACCACACAACAGATACCTTACACCTGATGTCAGTTTTATCCCTACGCGACGCACTGAAGATATCGAAGTTTTTAATCGGTAATTTATAAATTCCCAGGTACCTCATTGATCTAAGAACCTATTAGTAACAATAGTAGTAGTAGTAGTAATAGTAATGTATTTATTCTTTAATATTTCAACTGAAGGTCTACATATATATGTTCTTCCTGCACCAACTAGCAACGCCACGCACTCCATCTTGTAGGCTCGCGTCAGGCAGTCAACACCATGAATAATGTGCATGGCGGGGACGTGGGAGTGAGGGAGAGGAAGGAATTGCTGTGTGATCAATTCCTTCTCCCCCACTCTCCCCGCCCCCCCATCTAATCTCTCTCTCTCTCTCTCTCTCTCTCTCTCTCTCTCTCTCTCTCTCTCTCTCTCTCTCTCTCTCTTTCACACATACATTTGCACCGAGTACATCATGAAGGTCATTTCAAATTGTACCCGAAGCATGAATTCTTTACACACACACACACATGCGCACGCACGCCCGCACTGGCTGGCCCACCTGCCCGCATTAACGGGTTGGTGTTCTCAAGGCGTATGCAACTACTAATGAATGGATTTATGTATGAATGTATAATAACATAATTAATCAAACAAATTAATTGATAAATAATTCAAATGTACACGGAACAGTACAAATTATTATTATTATTATTATTATTTAGTTTTCACAGGACACATTTATGATGATGACAAAGAATTAACGAGTCCCTTCCGTGTCTCATATAATCGGCAGTGTATAACTTCAACATAAAATATATGATCGTGAAAGAAAGAAAAAAAAAAACACGATTAACCAGATTTTCGTGGTAAATTTTTATTTTAAAGTATATTTTTTTTCATATGAATAATCTTTGCGCGGAACTGGGGATCAGGCGTGAAGAAGAGGATAAATAACCCCCTCCCCCCCCCTCTCTCTCTCGTTATTATCTTTCAACTAGTATACCAAAATACTAGTTATATATTTTAGTAGATTATTTTTGTAGCAAGCCTTAATAAAAGTGATCCAGAGGAAACTTAACAATAATATTTACTCCTGAAGGCATCAATGAAGACATCTTTTATAGCACGTTTAAGAGTTCAGCAGCCTCCTTCATGAAACCAAACATTTCAGCTACGGTGGGTTATTATAAAGACAATATATATTGGATTATTTAATGCAAAAAAGAATGCCATAGACTGGTTCGACTTCGAAAGATTACGATAATAATGTAATATCTACCATCACAGTGATTCACAAGTTCACAAGCTCCTAAGAAACAGAAGCGTAGGGTCCTACTTGTGCCTCCTCTAACACAGACTGACACACACACACACACACACAAGCATGCAGACATACATACATACACACACACAAGCATACAGACATACATACATACACAAGCATGAAGACATACATACATACACACACACACACATCCACACTGCTGGCATGCTCTAAATACCATGGATTATTAATTTTCAAATCTCTCTCTCTCTCTCACACACACACACAAAACAAATAATGCCCTGTCCATCTAATTAGACTATCTCTAAACACACACGCACGCAGGCGCTCACACACACACACACACACACACACACACACACACACACACACACATACACATAACTGCTCCTCACACATCGCCTCAATCAATACATCCAAACATTAGGAACTTCAGAGACAAGATGACACAGAAGTCAGGACGTATACATTTGCATGTGTGCGTGCAAATTTAAACCTAAAAAGAATACACACAGGGATTAGAAGAAAAAAAAGGTAGACACGAATTTATAAAAAGAAAATAAAAAAAAGTTATCAAAAAAATCACTGAAAAGATAAATTGAACTATTGCATCAATGGGGGAGGTGTTGGTGACGAAACTCCACTTAAGCTCACATTCTCTCCACCAGGTTCCTATGCTATCAACATTTCCATATACATGAGTAAAATGATTTACACCTTAAGCTTACATCCCTTCAAGGATGTCTCATCAGTGTAGGGGATTATAAAAAAAAAAAAAATTCCATTCTACTATTTAATGTTCCTCAAATTGCTTCTGTACTTTTCTACCGTTTGTTAATGTAGTAATCTTTTGAACTCAAAATTCTTTATGTGACTCTTGAAGTCTAGTGCATCTGAATAAACCTTTCATTTAACTCACTAATGACTCTTCATATGCCCAAATATTGTTCATCATTAATGCCCAAGTCACAAGTTTGCCAAATAAGCTCAACACACACACGTACAGTAAAACACTTCCTCGGACATCTTCACTATATGACATATACAAACATGCCTTCCTCGAAAACAAAACGTCATAACATTTGTTTCTTCATAAAAATCTGCTAAATATCATGGCTCCATATAAGGTTTTCTTTAAATATGAAAAAATGTCCAGCAGTCAGGTCCTATAACTCCACAGGTACAGCAAACATTGGCATCCTGGTACGTTGCCAGCCTGTCACACTACCACCAGGTACTAACGGTTTGCTTCCAGGTGTGATCAACAGTAGTCTCCTAAGTAAGGTCCAGCCCTGCCTTGGGAACTACGTCTATGTTGACTTCCCACTTGCAACAAAGTCTGTGTAAGGTTTGGCACATGACTATCCATGAAGAGAATGAACTACACCCGATATTAGACTAGTACATAATCTATATCCACCCACTTCACTGACTTTTCACGCAGACTGCAAATGAGTTAACTTGTTCTGTTTTTGACAAGTTTGCGATTCACTCCACAAATCATAGTTCATACAAAATAAATACTCTATCTGTATCCAATCATGACCTTATAATCAAAGACTTATTCGGAATCACAGTAAGAGACCCTTTGTATACCCTAAGATAAGTTTAGTCTCATCTTGTTTTGTCCTTAAATCCACCTTCCTGTATTCTCCAACTAAATATTGCAATATTCTTTGTGCTTTTAGACTCAAGTAACCCTCCCCCCCCAACACACAGTAAGATGGACATCCCAGTTTTCATTACTTCTTCGCTACAACTATATTAGACTTCCTATCATATGCCACAAGAATCAACCATGACAGACAAGCTAATTACGTATTCTAACACACAGCCCTAAGCTTCCTTCCCGGGCCTCCCTCCCCAAAAAAGATGTAAGGTTTCATCCCTGTAGTAGTTATTATAATATGGCACCTCATTGTCTTCCTTCATAAAAGTAATACATCGGAAGATTTCCAATTTCGGAAAGCATCTTTAGGATTCATATAAAACTGTTGTCAACCTTGCAATACTACTGTAGGAATGAAGTTCAACAACCTGCTCCCCATTGGTGGCCTTCTTTTTCCTTTGTGTAAACCTTATCTAGCAGCACAGGGGCAGTACCAGCCACACCTAAAAGGGCATGATGATGTCCATGTGCATGTGTCGCATGTGGGCCTTTAAGTTTCCTTTGGTGGCTGATCTGTGTTGACAGTATGGGCATGTGAAGGGCTTCTCTCCTGTGTGTGTGCGCAAGTGTCTCTCCATGTCCAGCTTGCTCCTGAAGCCTTTGGGACACAATGGGCAGAAGAAGCGAATGGGGGGACGACTGTCCTGCTGCATTGCAGGAGGAAACAGCATGGAGCAGTCCAGCTCTAAAGGGATTGATGATGGCTGCATCAGGCCACCCATCCCTGAGCTGTTTATCGGGAGGACCTGAGACATGGCGTTTGTGGAGGACTGCTTGAGAATATCCTCTGAGCATCGGTCGGTGCCCTCCAGTATCTCCAGCAGCTGCCCACACACCTTGCCTGGTGGTCCCTACAGGAGAGAACAAAGCTAGTCACTCTCTTGTCTCTAGCTGATGGTGCAACAAAGGGTCTCTGAAATCTTGCAAGTACACAAGACTTGGGAGTGTTTACCATGGTGGCACTACTCATGCTTCTCTTTGGTTATACTGGATAGTTCTTCTCATTGTGGACATTCTTGATATGAGCCTTCATGTTTCCTTTCTGAGCCATGGTACGGTCACAATATGGACAACGATAGGGCCTCTCGCCCGTGTGGGTCCGCATATGCCGACTCAAGTCTGCTTGGCTCCGGAAATTCTTGAGGCACATGATGCACTGCTTCCTCAAAATGACAATCTTCAGGTCACTCCCATGATCTTCCACATACAACTTGGGCCAATCATCCTGCAGAGAAAACCGCAGTCTCAGCACCACTCATCATCGAAGGCTTAGCGTCATGTCTTGTCTATAGTTACCACTCTATACAGTGTACACTCCTGGCAACATGCAGTTTCCTTAGGCTCGTGCCGCTTTAGACAGATTAATTAATACAAACATGATATAAGGCATTGTTACACAAGTGACCCAAGAAAACACCTCATTCTTTCAGTCAAAAACAAGTTCTTTTGCTTAGGTGGCAGCATCCAGGCAGGTAGCCATCGCCATAATAACTACACTCAGAAACCATCAGCCTCGCACTACCACTACCTTCCCTTCAACTGTGTAATACGTGCTACAAATCCCTGCAAACATCTTTGACATTTGCCTTCTGTTACCCGAGTCCTCAACAATAATATGGAGAAAAAAAAAAGGTAACCAAACCAGATCACTCAGTACCACTTCATACACAGGGGCTCGTAATAACCACCAATATGTATCTCACTTTTTGGGGGACTGGTATTCCACAACTTGAGGTGGAGCAATTTCGTAGAGCTGGTGACAAAAATATAACGGTAGGGAGAGACTACAGTGGTAAACAACAGAGAGCCGCCACCCATAGGAGTCCGCAGAGGGACCACAGGACAGAACAGACGGGAAGCACCCCACACCACACTTGCACTGCACCTGACAGTCTGTTGCGTCACCCACCGCTGCTCGGTCGAGTCTACTCAGTCCTTAAATGACGTTCCTTTACTGTAAGTCCTCATTAACAATCAAGGTCTGTTTGGGTCATTCCCTTCAGTGACTACTGCTAAATCTTGCATCCCAGTAATGCATCCTATAGTTATAATGATTCCTAGAGTAAACTGTGGGATAAACTCACTACTATTTAAATACAAAACTTAAAAATCTAAGAGAAGGGACACCAGCACAGGCTATTCACTGGGCTCCATGACAAATCATAGCTGTTGGCAATGATATATATTTTTTTTTACTTGTTAAAAAAATTAAGTGGAATGATACAAAGCATACTAGATGAGGATTCTCCTTTACATAAAATTTCTTGAAAAGATCAGATTCATATTCCTCAAAACTCTGATGACACAACAAACTGTCAAGTCCAGTACAAATAGCACCAAAGAAGATACTAGATTAATGAGATTACCACTAGTGCCACTCATTCACTCCATCACTTTCATTTACAGTTGTTTGCTGCTCTCCAGAGCATGAGTGGCATTAGTGGTTACCCTCCACCAACTATATGAATGAAATAGGAAAACTAGCAAGACTCCTTATAACACACATTTAAACAAGTATTCTTAATAATATGTATAGGTAATCTGAATCATTATATGGAAGCGTTCTGAACTGACAAGTTATAAGGAGACATTACTTGAAAATGGGAATACAACCCAAGGGGGAGAGCAAAGGCTGTTGCTTTGATGATGTAAAAATTCTAAATGCAAGTCAAATTTCTTGCAGTGCCACTAAGGTAAACCCAGGACATAATAAGTCAACAGCCTTGCTTCCACCCTCAGAGTAAACAATACACTGAGACAGCACCTCTCGAGTAGACTCCAAGCTCACAACAAAACCCATTACTTATTAAACAAAAATAACATCAATATGCGTAGTACACCACTTACTTTAGATTCCCTTTACATGGCAAGAGCTAAGATTCATACTTTGTACAACCCAATCAATAACAAAGCAAAATATTTACAAATCTACCACAATTGGGCAAAAGATAATAATTTCTTCACCATTCTATCTCCAAAAGAAAACAGAATCATAACTTGACTTGCCTGCCACTTATGAAAATGACTATTGCTGCCAAACAAACATGAGCAATGCAATAACTCTTCTTGAATCCCTTGCCTCCCTCCCACTAATTCATACAAGGGTTGTGAGCCTGGCATCTGACCCAAAGGTGCTCTCTTAGTAACATACAGTCCACACTCACCCCTTGAGGTTGCTGGCCACCTGGATGGTCTCCTGAGAAGCCTTCAGGAGGGAAGCTACTGGAGTCTCCCTCTTCCCATGGGAGGTCCCCCTGTTAAAAGAAAACGGAAGGTCATTTTAGGGTGTGGGATGTCAAGATAACACTAGTCCAGGATATCCACCTCTCAAAATGTCCTATTATAATACCTAAACATCATCCACTACCTACAAAACTTTTCTCCAAAATTTTTGACTCCAGGTTATTGCTGGTTCCTTTTCAGTTTAAGTTTGAATTACTGCAGTATAAACTCAGGATAACGACTTTGTAATTCTATAATATAAGGCCGTACAAGAAAATTAATATTATTTCTCGATTCCTGACATCACCAAAACTCTGCAACACCATCTGGACAGACTCAATCCTATACTTATATTAACAAAACCAACTGATGGAAAAATAAAGATTAAATAGTCCCACTCTCAAGGGACACCCGCAAGACACATGACCTCCCCTCACACCTCTAACTAATACACATAGGAAGAACTACCATCATAACCTTAAAAATACCAATCATTCACCCCAGAGTCACCCGTGCACACCAACACAGCCACTCACCCCTTGCTGTAAGGAGGGACCCGCGTACGACCCGCCACCATAGTTCTCCGGGTCGTGCTCAGATTTGGAGACCTCCGAGCCATAGTCCCCTCCGTCCCCTTCGTGGATGGACCCGCCCTCATAGTTGTTGTCTCTCCGGTAGCCGTCCTCTAAGTCGTCCGCCTCCTCCATTTCCACCTTAACCATGGGCGGAGGGTCAATGGAGTCGTGGGGGCAGTCTTGGCCCTGTCCGCCCGGCAAGGATGTGTGTTGCGCCCCCGTCCGATCTCCAGCCGCACCCAACGTGGACGAGTTTTTGGAGGGGCTGGAGGCCGAGGGGGACGCTGGCCTGAGGGTCTGGGAGGTGGACGAGGGGTCTTCGTGGCGTCTTCTCTTTGGAGGCGGACTTTCTCTCCTGTCGTCTGAGAGGTGTTGTTTCTTGGTCTTGGTGGGGTCCTCGTCCGGCACTGCCAGCCCCTTGATCCTGAGGCACTCGGCGGTCTTGAGTAGTGAGGCTAAGTCGTTCTGGTTCACATTCACCTCCCCCAAGTACATGTAGTCCAAGAGTGCGTCCATGTCCTGACTGCGCACATCTTTGAGCACTATCACCGGTGATTTGCATGGTGTCCGTTCAAATATTTCACTAAAATATTCACTGCATGTGCTCATAACCAGTTTGTGCACAGGATAAAACTTCCCCTCCACTGCGATAGTAGCATCTGTGTAGTTGGCCTGAGGGAGGAAACAAAGGTATGCTTTTATGACCAAATAATAAAAGGAGAATTAACCGAAGATTCCCAATAATACTACCACACCTAAACAAAGAAGTACCTGATAAATTACTTCAAATCAAAGTTAACTTATGCCAAATGAACTATGAAATCAAATAAGGTTCAACAAAAAGCTTCCCCATAGATCTAAAAACACCTAAATAAGATGATTAATGGTAATAGTAATACCAACATACTTTTAAAAACCCAAAACAATAGATGCAATGTATAGTTCCAGATAAAACTAACAATACAACCTTAACACCTTGACATCAAACCCCATTAAGTGAACAGTAACTCATGAATAAAAACAAATGCATTATCTTAATATAAAACAAAACCTACCTACATTAAAGCTTATTGATAAAGATAACAAGGAAAATCTTAATATCATATAAAAAGGAAAATAACAAATTATCCCCAATTATGCTAACACCCCACTGTGGGATCTTAAAATAAACCAGAAGGAAACTGCTTTCATCTTACTTAAAACTTAATGTCATCAAAAAAGTTTTTAAAAATATTCAATTATATATACTAAAAAATCTCCAGACAAATCACTTCAAGGGAATACATCCAAGTGAACAAAGCAAAGAGGAGGGTGAGGAGGGCAAGACAGATGAGGTGAGGGAGATAATTAAGACTGGAAGGGAAGGAAGGAAGGTTGGGCAGTGATGGACGATAACCAGCTAAGAAAAACCCTACCAAGGAGAAAGAAACCCTTGGCAACACCTCACTCACATGTCTGAAGGAATAAACTACTGTAAGATAACTTAAAAAAAAAAAAGTGATGACCAACACTAATAAAATGTATAATAATGTTTAATGCTTTCACATTCTGTTCCAGTCTTTAGTCACCTTATTAAGAGCAAACCTGAAACTGATGAATAAGCAAACTAATGCAACTCAAGTTTGTAATATTAAAAAATAATTAAGCAAAGATTAAATTTCTCGTTGCAAGAAGAAAGTAGGAGGGAGAGAGAGAGAGAGAGAGAGAGAGAGAGAGAGAGAGAGAGAGAGAGAGAGAGAGAGAGAGAGAGAGAGAGAGAGAGAGAGAGCGTCTTTTTTGTGTGTATGTATGTATGTATGCATGCATGTATATATGTATGTCTGTCTGAGTGTAGCTATGCATGTGTATGTATATATGTGTATGTGTGTGTATGTATGTGTACAAATGAGATGGTTGGAAGGTTAAGAACAAGGAAAATACGAAACAAAGATGAAGCAGATTAGCAAGAAAGAAAAGTAAAAAATAAAGTTGAGAGAGAGAGAGAGAGAGAGAGAGAGAGAGAGAGAGAGAGAGAGAGAGAGAGAGAGAGAGAGAGAGAGAGAGAGAGAGAGAGAGAAAATGGTGGAAGACAATGGAGGGAGGGACTGAGGAGTGGGGAGGGAGAGGAGAGAAGCTGGGGGGGTTGGGAGGAAATGGGTGGTGGTAGGGAAGGAGAGAGTTGAGAGGCTAAGAGAGAGTTTGGGAGGGAGGGATGGGGAAGGGAGGGGAGGGGAGGGAGGGTAGAAGTCGGATGAAGGGAGAGCGAGCGGGAGAGAGTTGGGAGGGAAGAGGAAGGAGAGAGCTGGAAACCTCATTAACTTGTCATCCAAAGTATATATAATGAATCCTTCCTGAGTACTTCTTTTCCGTATTCTTGCTATACTATGTTCCTATATAATGTAAAAATATATCCATCAACAGGCTTTCAGGATAATCTTCCTTATGATATAATTTTTATGTATACACCCTATAGTATTCTAAAACTATATCCAACACTTATAAATAAAATTAAATCTATGAAAATTTCAGATATTATATAGATACCATGACATAACTTATATACAATAGGTATCAACTATAAACCACAAGACAAATAAGACTATAAGTAGTATAATACTGTTGTTATACATTACCTTTTCTCTTAGAACCCTGAGGATGTCGAAGAAGGTAGTTTTGTGGTTATTCCACTTTAGACTCAACAAACCGTCCTCCATAATGACATCTGAAAGACCCAAAGGAGCCACACTTAGTACACCACCACATTAACTAACAGTATGAAGTATTAGTAGAATCATGCTTATTATCTTAAGAGAAAAATTCAATAGTAAATATAGCATAACACAACAACTCAAATATCAGACAACACCGCAACACTACATAACTCAAGAGAATATAAATTGTTCCTCGTCAACTTGAACTAAAACTTGATCATCGCATGAAGAAAAACACAATAACTTAATGCCTGTAAATATTACTACTTGTCTTGTACAACTTTCTCTTGCATGATGTCTCATTATACTGGTAATATTTTAGGGGCTTGTAACTTTCATATGTGCATTTCCATCCTTCACTTACATTTAAAATATTGCCAGACTTTCACAGATTATTAAAAACCTGATGTCAATATAACAATCATTCAAGCATTGCCAATGATCTGAATTATACGATAGACTACAAATCCAATTTCAACACCAATGTACAACTACTACAATATGTCTTTATATTAAACTTTAACATACTGAACATCATAAACCTACAAATACTACGAAAAACAAGACGTTTACCAGTATCAACACACACACACACACACACACACACACTAAATTGATTAATTGAAGAAAAAAAGGCGCTGCATCAATTTCTGATTCTGATGTCAGCAGAGTCCTTTTAATGTCAGTCTGCACAAACTGATGTTAAACGATGTCGTCGCATACAATTAAAGATACCAAACTCAGGTACATCTGAAATAATCAACTTATCTGGCTTACTACCTGTCAGTTAATCAAGCAAAACAAGTAAGGCACGGATAAGTATGGGCAATAACAAAAGTATCTACCTCAAGTTTGGCGGTGCTCCCGTGGCAATAATAGCGTGACACAAACCCTTGACAGAATTGTAGGTACTCACAACACACAAGTACAGTTAGCCAACATTCGTTTTATCACTCATTATCAAATTGATGTGCTTAATGATGCTTTTCAAAGGTCATTGACCCACTTGCACGTGTCACTTCTTCACTAAGGCCAAGAACACTGCACTCATCCCTCACACCTCCCGCCACAACCTTTCCGATACACCAAGCCGCCCACTCCCTTCAGAGGATCACAGTAATTCCTGCTGTCACCCCACCACGGAGACACAAGGAGAGTTCCTACGTTCGGAATGCGGGAGATCGCGAGGGCGAGTGAGAGAAAGAAGAGAGTGAGAGAGAGAGAGAGAGAGAGAGAGGCGGGGGAGGGGAAAGTGGGCCATGAGAGAGCAGCGGCATCGGTCCAGGTAGTGGGCCAGCCATTTCCGTGTGCAGGACTTGCTCTCACAACGCTATTTCACGCTGCCCACGCATTGCCACACCACTATAAAGGTTACTACACCCTCCTACTTGTCCCTGCTGCTGTTGGCTACACCTTGAACATCTGGTAACCTGTAGTACCAGAGGGATGACCCGGCGAAACACAAAAAACACCCACATTAACAAAGTTGGTCACTGAGCCACCGCCGCCATGATACAGGTCGCGGCCCACTTCCCGCATCACAACCACCTCCCCTCACACTCTCATCACCCATACACCCTCACACTCACATACTCAATAACCATACACACTCACTTAAACACACATCACAATAATAGTGAGTTAAGACCACTGCCAACAATATAAAACCGTGCTTACTTGCGTCAGCGTCGCCCCATCACACCGCCTCCCTGCTCATCACTACGTAGTTTACTGACGCCGTGCGAGAGGGCGCAGTGGTGGCGCAGGTGTGGGCGGCGCGCACCACGTCACGCCCCGCCGGGTTTGAATACAACACTATTAATATTTGATGACACGCAAATCTTTCATAGCCTGTGAACATTATTAATTAAGGCCGATGTGGAGCTTGTGAGTCCATGAAGTATAGTGTCTGTTATGTGTTGCATCGATTATAAAGAT
>JAPQNM010000039.1:603568-608568 GCA_029783475.1 Metacarcinus magister
TCAACTTCCTTCTTGGTAGCTTTCTGCCACGATTCAATTATAGTCGTCAGTCTTTCTGGAGGGCTCGCGGCCAAGTCTTCTGGATGGCCTGTGCGGAGGCGGCCCCGCTTTCCTGTGAGAGGGAGGTTATGAGATGTGAGGCAGCATATAAGGGTGGATCAACACACGACCAAATTATTGTATCAACTAGATTTAACTGATCTCTCTCTCTCTCTCTCTCTCTCTCTCTCTCTCTCTCTCTCTCTCTCTCTCTCTCTCTCTCTCTCTCTCTCTCTCTCTCTCTCTTCTTATATTACCTCACATAAAACCATTTACGTCTACAAAAAGGAGATATTAAATGCTCTAAACACTACTACAGTCACCTCTCTTCCAGGTCACGGCTAAGGTTAATTACAAGTTCCGTTGACAAGTAAAGGTACAACTACTACTGTCACCTGAGGGAACGGAGGGCCATGTTCCCGACTGGGGAGGTGCAGGAGACGACCTCACAGGGGTTGGCGTTAGATGAGACTGAATAGTGTCTGTAGGGGGACTCCATTTCCTTCACTAGACCCAGCTTGTAACACACTCCAGGCAGACGACTCACCAACTCCTGAAACGAATACGTATGCTACAACAACAACAACTACTACAACTACAACTACAACAACTACTACTGCTACTACTACAGTCCTGCTGAAATGGTAACGATGTGTGTGTTTTTTCTTTATAAAACAATGAACCATTATTGTTGTTTGAACTTCAAATTTATGACATATGTAGGTGAGTGTTTTTCTACATATATAAACGTACATACAAACCTAGGGCAAGTATTTAAGGTTAATCATTGTCTAGTTAATAATGTATAGTTGGCCATAATCGAAGAATTGCCTTTCATAGCTTCATAGTTTTCATAATAACAATGGCAGTACTCACGGTGAATCATAACGAACATACAAAACTATAAACAGAGTAAATGAAATTAAGGCTGACATTCCTAAATTAATACCATTCTCTTTGACTATATAACATTTTCTACGTATTTCGAATGGAGATACTATCATAAAAGAATTGACCTGTTATTACGCCACTCAGAACTGTCACTATATCTGAAACACCACATCAGAAATTGAAATAAAAAGTAATAAGTTTATATCATACAATCAAACAAAATTATATTCAAAGGTTTAACATATATTTAAAGGTTAAACAGCACTCATTGATAATAAAAAGAGGAGGAGGAGTGAGTTACCTTTCTATAAGTGGGATGAGACACCGCATAGATGAGTGGGTTGTAGATGGTGGAGAGCTTAGCGAAAACAGCTGGAAGCATAGTGGAGAGTGGAGTGAGAGCGGCGCGCCAGGAGAGAGCCCCCAGCAACGACACCACTGCAACACAACAAGGAAATGTATTATATTGACGACCTGAGGCTGAGGAGGCAGGCTGTGGTGGTAATATACTAGTGATAAAAAGATAAATAAATAGTTTGCGAGAATATTGTGGACGATGATACATGTTTATGGTTGGCAGACATTATTTGTGGCTCTACATATAATGGAGGTTTCAAAGATTCCAATACACTGATTCTGAATGAGTGTTACATGTTACGTCAGCATATGATGACGTTCCCTGTGGTTGGTACAAGGCTCAAAAACATGCTAACATTTTGTCTGTAAGAGTAAATAGGGAAGTGTGTGCCTATTAGATGGATGCTTGTAAGTGTTTCAAGGTAAACATTCGGATACATTGTTTGTGACTGTTACAAGCTCATGTGTACAATAACATACACACACACACACACACACACACCAAATGCTAGTAAGTACCAAGTGTGTATTTACGTGACTTTACCTGCATAGGGTGTCCAAGCGAGGGCCCAAAACAGCACTGAAATGACCACGACTCGCGCCAGCTGTGTTTCCCGACGCTGTAGGCTCAACGACGTCTGCTTGTAAATAGAAAGATATAGATAAATTAATTACTCAATCATTAAACATATAAGGAATTTTAGTGAATATAACTTCCTTTTTTTATTGTTTTGCTATAGGAGTGGGAGTGAAACAAGGATGTGTGATGTCACCATGGCTGTTTAGTATTTTCATGGATGTCTGTATAAGAAAAATGAAAGCTAAGTTAGTGAATGTAGGTGCAAGACTGAAGATGAATGGCATGGGTTGGGCAGTGATGACATGCCTGTTTCTAGATGTCACTGTGTTGTTTGCAGAGAATGAAGAGGAGCTTCAGACTGAAAATGAAACTGAGGGTCCTAGGAGAAGAAGGCAAGTTGTGAGATGGAAGGATAGGATGAAGGAGTACATGCATGAAAGAGTTGCTGATAGAGGGGTAGGGGTTGAACAAGCAAGGAGGGACTGTGTGGATAGGGAGAGGTGGAGGCTCTTCTACCGTGGCCATACCCTTGGGGGACGTTTCTGTAGGGAACGAAATGTCAGAAACAGTAGACCATGCAAATTCTTGAAACATCCTTGTGCCATAAAAGACGATGACGGAAAAAAAGAAAAAGTTCGCTAGATAGGAAAAAAAAAGAAGTTATATCCAACCTCTAAACCAATCACTTACACTTTTACTCAGTACGTTTTCTCTCACAAGCAGATGGTCGTGGCGAGAGACGGAGATATAGATGAAGGAGTAGGAGATGGTGATGACACTGAGGGGCACCACGTAAGCGAAGACAAACAGCAGCACCACATAGACGCGACTCCAGGGCTCCTCCGTCAGGTAGTCAAAGGTACAACTGCAGACGGAGAATAACAATGAAGATGTGAAGAAAATGAAGCATGAAAAATAGAATCAAAATATCAAACCTGAAGAATAAAAGAGAACAGCAAGATATACACCAAAGCGTTGGAAAGGAATGAAGGAATAAATTGGTGAGAGGATGAAATAATGGAAGGAATAAGCAGATAAGGAGATTGTATAAGCTGATAGAGGCGTGAGAGAGAGAGAGAGAGAGAGAGAGAGAGAGAGAGAGAGAGAGAGAGAGAGAGAGAGAGAGAGAGAGAGAGAGAGAGAGAGCAAGAAAACATACACAGGTGAGTAACAAAGGAGTGGGTACATAGGGAGGTTAGGGAGTCAGAGGTGTTACAGGTCACATAACATTGAGGGCGGGACATTGATGGGCGTGAGGGCGTCAGATCCATTCAAGCACCTGGTTAAAAATCCCTCAAGGACGAATTGGTTCCAGCCGAAGAGAGGCGGGCAGCACCACAGCCCAGCGTACACCCAGGAGCCCGCCGCCCACACCACCGCCTGCTCACAGCTCAATCGCCATCCTTTAACCGTGAGGACGTGAAGGAGGTAAAGGAAGGTGGGCGTGAAGGTTACACACACACACACACACACACACACACACACACACACACACACACACACACACACACACTCCTCATATTTATAATTAAGTAATTAAAAAATGTATTCTTTTTTTTTTTAGCATATGGCTGCAATTTCATATAAACCGTCTATCATTATCATATTATTATTATTATTACACACACACGTACATACATACGCACATGCATAAACACATTAATATTTACATACAAAAATGTTTCTAATTTACTTCTTTATCAGAAATTAACTAGTTTTCATGCGATTTGAATATTAAACTCGCAGATAATGTGAGACAGAGAGAGAGAGAGAGAGAGAGAGAGAGAGAGAGAGAGAGAGAGAGAGAGAGAGAGAGAGAGAGAGAGAGCAAATCACCTGTATATGGCTTCACGATGGCGTTGTACCTGTCTAGCGCAATCAGAGCCAAGGTGACGATGGAAACAGTGCCGAAGAGAGCACCGCAGAAACCGTAGATCTGTGATGAAGGCGAGAAGAGAGTGAAAGAGAGAGAGAGAGAGAGAGAGAGAGAGAGAGAGAGAGAGAGAGAGAGAGAGAGAGAGAGAGAGAGAGAGAGAGAGAGAGAGATAATTACCCATCACCTCAGCTTCATGTTACATCAGTGTTACCAAGACCCAATGAACCTTATAGAGAACTCATTATATAGAATCCCATAATATTTGATACAAGGCTATATATAAATACATCTAAGCTTATCCATACAAAAGGCATACATGATACATTATATATAACAGTTAGGCATGGTTAGATATATTTATTACATTGAAAATTGGGTATATGTAGTTACAGAGAGATGGGTATGGTATGCAATTTACGTGTAGATTGGGTTCAGTGCCTTATTTTGTGCCTCATCTGTCTCCTTACCTATCCCTCTCACCTGTCACCTGTTATTAAGGTTTTCATATACGTGGGAATATTATAAATTAGTTTTCCTTCTTGAATAAGGAAATTTTGTGTCATTCTTTGATTGTGTAAATAATAGTAGTATGTAGTAGTAGTAGTAGTAGAAGTAGTGTCAATGACGATAATAGTAATAATAGTAATTATAATAGTAATAATAATAATAATAATGTGGTTATTTATATATGTAGATAACTTAATTCAAGGTCATGAATAATAATACCAAAACCAATACTGACGTTGATGCTAATGATGATACGATCTGTTGTAGCACACTTAATGGAAAGAAAAATCACTAACTAAACAATATTTATACATTGATTCAATATTTCATTAACGTAATACACATTTTTTCCTGCGATGACATAAACATGTAATCAAAACCAAGTAGAGACAGACATTTACATCCCACACATGATTATTCCAGTACATCATTATAATGTTTTGTAATTACTTTAATCTTACCTGAGTATATACTATTACCCTGATTGATATAACTGAGTCTCACCTGCTTCCTCTCCTCTCATCCCTCTGCACCTGTTGTTCCCCCTTCCTCTTATGTTCTTATCTCTGTCCTCTGTCTCTTCCCTTTCCCTGGTGCTCCCCTTGTATCCACGCTTCGTCCCTTCTGTCCCCTTGCACATCAAGTAAACAATGTACTCAGCACCTGACTACCTTTCCTTCCCTCTTACCTCGCAAGCGATGGGGCCAAGCATCCATCTCCGAGTGTAGCAGTTAGCAACAAGGACTGGGG
>JAPQNM010000039.1:613568-616068 GCA_029783475.1 Metacarcinus magister
CGTTTTATTTCATTCTAACATAATTTGTATTTTTCATCCTACATTTTTCATCCTCCCTCCCTCCTTTTCTGTCCTTTTTCCTCTATGCATGCCTCTCCTTTAATCACTACCTATTAATGTTAGTACTGTGATAGCGGAACGATGCTCCTTATCTATCAAAACAGGTCTAGCGACAAAATCAAAATTAAGTAGGTTTCTCGCAAGCGCTGACAAGGAAGAAAATGATGGTACAGTGAGGTTTTAATAGACGAGGAGTCCTGACGGTAGCACAAAAAAGTATAATAAGAGCTTAACCTTTCCGCACTCAGGTCATGGCGAAGGTTGGCTGGAGGAAGAAGTAGGTATTAGGTATAGTTGGCCGGTCCTGTTGCTTCCTGCCTTCCAACGTTAAGGTAAGGGTCGGTTGAGGCGATATTTTCCTTCAATGACTAAGGTTGAAGCTCCTGCCGCTGCGGTGGGAATGAAGGGGAAGCTCTGCAACCCACTAGACCTCACATAACAGAGAGAGAGAGAGAGAGAGAGAGAGAGAGAGAGAGAGAGAGAGAGAGAGAGAGAGAGAGAGAGAGAGAGAGAGAGAGAGAGAGAGAGAGAATGACTTGCTTCTACGCCTTAATTCAACTCACGTTACTACTCTTCGTGACACACTGACACCCATACACTTGCTGCTCTGAGCCACTACAAGCCACAGTCGTTCGTCACTTCGTCGTTCCTCACCAGTCCTTCTACGTCTCCTATGTGTGCCTTACGCAGCTCTCTCTCTCTCTCTCTCTCTCTCTCTCTCTCTCTCTCTCTCTCTCTCTCTCTCTCTCTCTCTCTCTCTCTCTCTCTCTCTCTCTCTCTCTCTCTCTCTTACACACCACACTACAGGGGGTTTGCGTGCTATTGACGGGGATGAGAGAGAGAGAGAGAGAGAGAGAGAGAGAGAGAGAGAGAGAGAGAGAGAGAGAGAGAGAGAGAGAGAGAGAGAGAGAGAGAGAGAGAGAGAGAGAGAGTAGGCCACGGAGTACCATACATACATACATACGAATAGAAACTGGAGAAGGGATAGGTAAAGGAAAAGTTGGAAAAGTAGGGGAGTGAGAGAGAGGGAGGAGAGAGGGAGGAGAGAGGGAGGAGAGGGAGGAGAGGGAGGAGAGAGGGAGGAGAGGGAGGAAACAGATAGCCAATGGTATAGTCAATGGTGAGAGAATAAGGGGAGAATAAAAGGGGAGAGAGTAAATGGAGAGAGAAAGGGAAGAAGAGATAAAGGAGTAAGAGGCGAGGAAGGGAGAAGTGGAGGGAAAGAAGAGAGAAAAAGGGTGAGAGTTAGGAGGGGAGGAGGGAGGGAAAAAGTGATGGTATAACTGTTTAGGTGGAGGGAGGGAGGGAGGGAAAGCGTAGAGGAGCGTAACGAGAGAGAGAGAGAGAGAGAGAGAGAGAGAGAGAGAGAGAGAGAGAGAGAGAGAGAGAGAGAGAGAGAGAGAGAGAGAGAGAGAGAGAGAGAGAGAGAGAGAGAGAGAGAGGGGCAGGTAAGGAGGGAATGAGGTAAGGAAGACATAACGGTTTGTGAATGAGAGAGAGAGGGAGAGAGAGAGGAACTGAGGGAGGGGTGAAAGAAGGGAGGGAGGGAGGGGAGGCTGGCATAGTTACTAGGGAGAGAAGGGAAGGGAGGGAGGAAGGGTGAATGTGATAGAGATGGTGGGAGGGAGGGAGGGAGGGAGGACGAAAGATGATATAACACCTAGGAAGGTAAGAAGGAAGGAAGAGGGAGATGGAAGGAAGGAGGGAGAAGGAAGGGAAGAAGGGAGGGAGGGAGGGAAAGAGAGTGCATCATTGAAGAAAAAAATAATAATAAAAGTTGTCTTACGCAAGTGTACTAATGAAGTTAACGGGGAGGAAGATGAGGAGGAGAAGCTGGTGCTATGGTCAACTTTACACTGTTATTGATAGGTTCCACGGAAGCCTGTAAGTGAAGGTAGTCGGGAATAAAGCTGACTTCCTTCTCCCGGGACAAAGTTTTCCTCATGGTTTTTATTAATGAATGTGATACTTGTGTCATGTTAAGTTGCAGAGTGTTCACAAGAATGTATGTATAAATTATTGTCATATATCTTCCGAGCCAAATCCTGAACTATAAGATTAATTGAGGCACATTAGTGTAATTATCTTGCTGGTGCCATGTCTGATATCCCGGCTTGTTCTTGGCCAATATAATTTATTGATAAGGAACCACATCAGGATATTTGTTTTTTTTTTTCCATATTTAACTGTAGTAATTATATGGCTTGGTATATCTACTCACGATAAACCAATAAATCACACCATTACCTACATTATAGCATATAGAAACAACCTGCTTCCCTTCTTTAAAGGTAAACCACATTTCATTTTGCTCTTCAGGTATAATGAATTACTTGTCTACGGTGCACTGCTTTCAGGAATTACCTAAGCGTATTATTTTTTCTATTCTATTTTTACTTTTCTTTTTTTCAGTTATGGAATGCATTTTGAGATACTATAT
>JAPQNM010000039.1:618568-638568 GCA_029783475.1 Metacarcinus magister
TGATAAAAATAAATAATAATGATAAAAATAAATAATAATGATAAAAATAAATATTAATGATAAAAATAAATAATAATGATAAAAATATATATTAATGATAAAAATATATATCAATGATAAAAAATAAATATTAATGATAAAAATAAATATTAATGATAAAAATATATATTAATGATAAAAATAAATATTAATGATAAAAATATATATTAATGATAAAAATATATATTAATGATAAAAATATATATTAATGATAAAAAATAAATATTAATGATAAAAATAAATATTAATGATAAAAAATAAATATTAATTGTAAAAATAAATATTAATGATAACAATAAATATTAATGATAAAAATAAATATTAACCCATTCAGTTCTTGCGGCACACCGTATGTGCCAGCAGCGTCTCCCTCTCCTGTGTTTGCGGCACGACGTCTGTGCCAAGATCTTTATATCATTCCCATGCATATACCAAACGTATGATGACAATAAGTATAGAACAGTGTAAAAACTTTTATCATTATTAACAAATTTCTATTGTCTTATGTATCAGAATTACCGTTCTTATGAGTATTTATGTGATATTCAATAGATAATTTTACGGTACGATAACTGCGGTTTGGCAACACCACCGGCAGCAATATATAACCGTCGCTCCGTCAGCCGTCAGCGACGGGCTCTTCTAGCAAGCATTAGATATTGGATATTGAAAATATTGGATATATTGGAAATATCATTGCAGCATCTGATACACCTAATTAAACTGTACAACTGTCATTATGAAAATTTGTTTTATGACTAATAATTACGCAGTAAAATGAAACTTAATATTTATATAAAAACATGATTTTCCTCCTCATTTTCCCGAAAGCTATTAGAGATATTGGAAATATCATTGCAGCATCTGATAGACCTAATTAAACTGTACAACTGTCATTATGAATATTTGTTCTATGACTAATAATTACGCAGTAAAATAAAACTTAATATATATATATATATAAACATGACTTTCCTCCTCATTTTCCCGAAAGCTATTAGAGATATTGGAAATACCATTGCAGCATCTGATACACCTAATTAAACTGTACAACTGTCATTATGAATATTTGTTCTATGACTAACAATTACGCAGTAAAATTAAACTTAATATTTATATAAAAACATGACTTTCCTCCTCATTTTCCCGAAAGCTATTAGAGATATTGGAAATATCATTGCAGCATCTGATACACCTAATTAAACTGTACAACTGATATTATGAATATTTGTTCTATGGCTAATAAATACGCAGTAAAATTAAACTTAATATTTATATAAAAACATGACTTTCCTCCTCATTTTCTCGAAAGCTATTAGAGATATTGGAAATATCATTGCATCATCTGATACACCTAATTAAACTGTACAACTCTTATTATGAATATTTGTTCTATGACTAATAATTACGCAGTAAAATGAAACTTAATATTTATATAAAAACATGATTTTCCTCCTCATTTTCTCGTAAGCTATTAGAGATATTGGAAATATCACTGCAGCATCTGATAGACCTAATTAAACTGTAAAACTGACATTATGAATATTTGTTCTATGACTAATAATTACGCAGTAAAATGAAACTATATATTTATATAAAAACATGACATTACTCCTCATTTTCTCGAAAGCTATTTGAGATACTGGAAATATCATTGCAGCATCTGATAGACCTGATTAAAATCTACTACTGTCATTATGAATATTTTCACTAGTACTAATAAATACTGAATTTTACTTTTTTTATAATTACTTTCTTCCTCGTTTTCTCGAAAGCTATTAGAGTTATTGGAAATATCATTGCATCATCTGATACACCTAATTCAACTGTACAACTGATATTATGAATATTTGTTCTATGACTAATAATTACGCATTAAAATAAAAACATATTTTTATATAAAAATATGATTTTCCTCGTCATTTTCTCGAAAGCTATTAGAGATATTGGAAATATAATTGCAGCATCTGATAGACCTAATTAAACTGTACAACTGATATTATGAATATTTGTTCTATGACTAATAATTACGCAGTAAAATGAAACTTAATATTTATTTAAAAACATGACTTTCCTCCTCATTTTCTCGAAAGCTATTAGAGATATTGGAAATATCATTGCAGCATCTGATACACCTAATTAAACTGTACAACTGATATTATGAATATTTGTTCTATGGCTAATAATTACGCAGTAAAATGAAACTTAATATTTATATAAAAACATGACTTTCCTCCTCATTTTCTCGAAAGCTATTAGAGATATTGGAAATATCATTGCAGCATCTGATACACCTAATTAAATTGTACAACTGATATTATGAATATTTGTTCTATGGCTAATAATTACGCAGTAAAATTAAACTTAATATTTATATAAAAACATGACTTTCCTCCTCATTTTCTCGAAAGCTATTAGAGATATTGGAAATACCATTGCAGCATCTGATACAACTAATTAAACTGTACAACTCTCATTATGAATATTTGTTCTATGGCTAATAATTACGCAGTAAAATTAAACTTAATATTTATATAAAAACATGACTTTCCTCCTCATTTTCTCGAAAGCTATTAGAGATATTGGAAATACTATTGCAGCATCTGATACAACTAATTAAACTGTACAACTCTCATTATGAATATTTGTTCTATGACTAATAATTACGCAGTAAAATGAAACTTAATATTTATATAAAAACATGATTTTCCTCCTCATTTTCTCGAAAGCTATTAGAGATATTGGAAATATCACTGCAGCATCTGATAGACCTAATTAAACTGTAAAACTGACATTATGAATATTTGTTCTATGACTAATAATTACGCAGTAAAATGAAACTATATATTTATATAAAAACATGAATTTCCTCCTCATTTTCTCGAAAGCTATTAGAAATATTGGAAATATCATTGCAGCATCTGATAGACCTGATTAAAATCTACTACTGTCATTATGAATATTTTCACTAGTACTAATAAATACTGAATTTTACTTTTTTTATAATTTCTTTCTTCCTCGTTTTCTCGAAAGCTATTAGAGATATTGGAAATATCATTGCATCATCTGATACACCTAATTCAACTGTACAACTGATATTATGAATATTTGTTCTATGACTAATAATTACGCATTAAAATAAAAACGTATTTTTATATAAAAACATGATTTTCCTTGTCATTTTCTCGAAAGCTATTAGAGATATTGGAAATATAATTGCAGCATCTGATAGACCTAATTAAACTGTACAACTGATATTATGAATATTTGTTCTATGACTAATAATTACGCAGTAAAATGAAACTTAATATTTATATAAAAACATGACTTTCCTCCTCATTTTCTCGAAAGCTATTAGAGATATTAGAAATATCATTGCAGCATCTGATACACCTAATTAAACTGTACAACTGATATTATGAATATTTGTTCTATGGCTAATAATTACGCAGTAAAATTAAACTTAATATTTATATAAAAACATGACTTTCCTCCTCATTTTCTCGAAAGCTATTAGAGATATTGGAAATATCATTGCAGCATCTGATACACCTAATTAAATTGTACAACTGATATTATGAATATTTGTTCTATGGCTAATAATTACGCAGTAAAATTAAACTTAATATTTATATAAAAACATGACTTTCCTCCTCATTTTCTCGAAAGCTATTAGAGATATTGGAAATACCATTGCAGCATCTGATACAACTAATTAAACTGTACAACTCTCATTATGAATATTTGTTCTATGACTAATAATTACGCAGTAAAATGAAACTTAATATTTATATAAAAACATGATTTTCCTCCTCATTTTCTCGAAAGCTATTAGAGATATTGGAAATATCACTGCAGCATCTGATAGACCTAATTAAACTGTAAAACTGACATTATGAATATTTGTTCTATGACTAATAATTACGCAGTAAAATGAAACTATATATTTATATAAAAACATGAATTTCCTCCTCATTTTCTCGAAAGCTATTAGAGATATTGGAAATATCATTGCAGCATCTGATAGACCTGATTAAAATCTACTACTGTCATTATGAATATTTTCACTAGTACTAATAAATACTGAATTTTACTTTTTTTATAATTTCTTTCTTCCTCGTTTTCTCGAAAGCTATTAGAGATATTGGAAATATCATTGCATCATCTGATACACCTAATTCAACTGTACAACTGATATTATGAATATTTGTTCTATGACTAATAATTACGCATTAAAATAAAAACGTATTTTTATATAAAAACATGATTTTCCTTGTCATTTTCTCGAAAGCTATTAGAGATATTGGAAATATAATTGCAGCATCTGATAGACCTAATTAAACTGTACAACTGATATTATGAATATTTGTTCTATGACTAATAATTACGCAGTAAAATGAAACTTAATATTTATATAAAAACATGACTTTCCTCCTCATTTTCTCGAAAGCTATTAGAGATATTGGAAATATCATTGCAGCATCTGATACACCTAATTAAACTGTACAACTGATATTATGAATATTTGTTCTATGGCTAATAATTACGCAGTAAAATTAAACTTAATATTTATATAAAAACATGACTTTCCTCCTCATTTTCTCGAAAGCTATTAGAGATATTGGAAATACCATTGCAGCATCTGATACAACTAATTAAACTGTACAACTCTCATTATGAATATTTGTTCTATGACTAATAATTACGCAGTAAAATGAAACTTAATATTTATATAAAAACATGATTTTCCTCCTCATTTTCTCGAAAGCTATTAGAGATATTGGAAATATCACTGCAGCATCTGATAGACCTAATTAAACTGTAAAACTGACATTATGAA
Source organism: Metacarcinus magister (assembly GCA_029783475.1). Taxonomy (NCBI): domain Eukaryota; kingdom Metazoa; phylum Arthropoda; class Malacostraca; order Decapoda; family Cancridae; genus Metacarcinus; species Metacarcinus magister. Next base: position 623,448 of record JAPQNM010000039.1, read on the forward strand.
TATTTGTTCTATGACTAATAATTACGCAGTAAAATGAAACTATATATTTATATAAAAACATGAATTTCCTCCTCATTTTCTCGAAAGCTATTAGAGATATTGGAAATATCATTGCAGCATCTGATAGACCTGATTAAAATCTACTACTGTCATTAGAATATTTTCACTAGTACTAATAAATACTGAATTTTACTTTTTTTATAATTACTTTCTTCCTCGTTTTCTCGAAAGCTATTAGAGATATTGGAAATATCATTGCATCATCTGATACACCTAATTCAACTGTACAACTGATATTATGAATATTTGTTCTATGACTAATAATTACGCATTAAAATAAAACGTATTTTTATATAAAAACATGATTTTCCTCGTCATTTTCTCGAAAGCTATTAGAGATATTGGAAATATAATTGCAGCATCTGATAGACCTAATTAAACTGTACAACTGATATAATGAATATTTGTTCTATGACTAATAATTACGCAGTAAAATGAAACTTAATATTTATTAAAAACATGACTTTCCTCCTCATTTTCTCGAAAGCTATTAGAGATATTGGAAATATCATTGCAGCATCTGATACACCTAATTAAACTGTACAACTGATATTATGAATATTTGTTCTATGGCTAATAATTACGCAGTAAAATTAAACTTAATATTTATATAAAAACATGACTTTCCTCCTCATTTTCTCGAAAGCTATTAGAGATATTGGAAATATCATTGCAGCATCTGATACACCTAATTAAACTGTACAACTGATATTATGAATATTTGTTCTATGACTAATAATTACGCAGTAAAATGAAACTTAATATTTATATAAAAACATGACTTTCCTCCTCATTTTCTCGAAAGCTATTAGAGATATTGGAAATATCATTGCAGCATCTGATAGACCTAATTAAACTGTACAACTGTCATTATGAATATTTGTTCTATGACTAATAATTACGCAGTAAAATGAAACTTAATATTTATATAAAAACATGACTTTCCTCCTCATTTTCTCGAAAGCTATTAGAGATATTGGAAATATCATTGCAGCATCTGATACCCCTAATTAAATGTACAACTGATATTATGAATATTTGTTCTATGACTAATAATTACGCAGTAAAATTAAACTTATATTTATATAAAAACATGACTTTCCTCCTCATTTTCTCGAAAGCTATTAGAGATATTGGAAATATCATTGCAGCATCTGATACACCTAATTAAACTGTACAACTGATCATTATGAATATTTGTTCTATGGCTAATAATTACGCAGTAAAATAAACTTAATATTTATATAAAAACATGACTTTCCTCCTCATTTTCTCGAAAGCTATTAGAGATATTGGAAATATTATTGCAGCATCTGATACAACTAATTAAACTGTACAACTGTCATTATGAATATTTGTTCTATGACTAATAATTACGCAGTAAAATGAAACTTAATATTTATATAAAAACATGACTTTCCTCCTCATTTTCTCGAAAGCTATTAGAGATATTGGAAATATCACTGCAGCATCTGATAGACCTAATTAAACTGTAAAACTGACATTATGAATATTTGTTCTATGACTAATAATTACGCAGTAAAATGAAACTATATATTTATATAAAAACATGAATTTCCTCCTCATTTTCTCGAAAGCTATTAGAGATATTGGAAATATCATTGCAGCATCTGATAGACCTGATTAAAATCTACTACTGTCATTATGAATATTTTCACTAGTACTAATAAATACTGAATTTTACTTTTTTTATAATTTCTTTCTTCCTCGTTTTCTCGAAAGCTATTAGAGATATTGGAAATATCATTGCATCATCTGATACACCTAATTCAACTGTACAACTGATATTATGAATATTTGTTCTATGACTAATAATTACGCAGTAAAATAAAAACTGTATATTTTATATAAAAACATGATTTTCCTCGTCATTTTCTCGAAAGCTATTAGAGATATTGGAAATATCATTGCAGCATCTGATAGACCTAATTAAACTGTACAACTGATATTATGAATATTTGTTCTATGACTAATAATTACGCAGTAAAATGAAACTTAATATTTATATAAAAACATGACTTTCCTCCTCATTTTCTCGAAAGCTATTAGAGATATTGGAAATATCATTGCAGCATCTGATACACCTAATTAAACTGTACAACTGATATTATGAATATTTGTTCTATGGCTAATAATTACGCAGTAAAATTAAACTTAATATTTATATAAAAACATGACTTTCCTCCTCATTTTCTCGAAAGCTATTAGAGATATTGGAAATATCATTGCAGCATCTGATACCCCTAATTAAATGTACAACTGATATTATGAATATTTGTTCTATGGCTAATAATTACGCAGTAAAATTAAACTTAATATTTATATAAAAACATGACTTTCCTCCTCATTTTCTCGAAAGCTATTAGAGATATTGGAAATACCATTGCAGCATCTGATACAACTAATTAAACTGTACAACTCTCATTATGAATATTTGTTCTATGACTAATAATTACGCAGTAAAATGAAACTTAATATTTATATAAAAACATGATTTTCCTCCTCATTTTCTCGAAAGCTATTAGAGATATTGGAAATATCATTGCAGCATCTGATACACCTAATTAAATTGTACAACTGATATTATGAATATTTGTTCTATGGCTAATAATTACGCAGTAAAATTAAACTTAATATTTATATAAAAACATGACTTTCCTCCTCATTTTCTCGAAAGCTATTAGAGATATTGGAAATACCATTGCAGCATCTGATACAACTAATTAAACTGTACAACTCTCATTATGAATATTTGTTCTATGACTAATAATTACGCAGTAAAATGAAACTTAATATTTATATAAAAACATGATTTTCCTCCTCATTTTCTCGAAAGCTATTAGAGATATTGGAAATATCACTGCAGCATCTGATAGACCTAATTAAACTGTAAAACTGACATTATGAATATTTGTTCTATGACTAATAATTACGCAGTAAAATGAAACTATATATTTATATAAAAACATGAATTTCCTCCTCATTTTCTCGAAAGCTATTAGAAATATTGGAAATATCATTGCAGCATCTGATAGACCTGATTAAAATCTACTACTGTCATTAAGAATATTTTCACTAGTACTAATAAATACTGAATTTTACTTTTTTTATAATTACTTTCTTCCTCGTTTTCTCGAAAGCTATTAGAGATATTGGAAATATCATTGCATCATCTGATACACCTAATTCAACTGTACAACTGATATTATGAATATTTGTTCTATGACTAATAATTACGCATTAAAATAAAAACGTATTTTTATATAAAAACATGATTTTCCTCGTCATTTTCTCGAAAGCTATTAGAGATATTGGAAATATAATTGCAGCATCTGATAGACATAATTAAACTGTACAACTGATATAATGAATATTTGTTCTATGACTAATAATTACGCAGTAAAATGAAACTTAATATTTATTTAAAAACATGACTTTCCTCCTCATTTTCTCGAAAGCTATTAGATATATTGGAAATATCATTGCAGCATCTGATACACCTATATAAACTGTACAACTGATATTATGAATATTTGTTCTATGGCTAATAATTACGCAGTAAAATTAAACTTAATATTTATATAAAAACATGACTTTCCTCCTCATTTTCTCGAAAGCTATTAGAGATATTGGAAATACCAGTGCAGCATCTGATACAACTAATTAAACTGTACAACTCTCATTATGAATATTTGTTCTATGACTAATAATTACGCAGTAAAATGAAACTTAATATTTATATAAAAACATGATTTTCCTCCTCATTTTCTCGAAAGCTATTAGAGATATTGGAAATATCACTGCAGCATCTGATAGACCTAATTAAACTGTAAAACTGACATTATGAATATTTGTTCTATGACTAATAATTACGCAGTAAAATGAAACTATATATTTATATAAAAACATGAATTTCCTCCTCATTTTCTCGAAAGCTATTAGAGATATTGGAAATACCATTGCAGCATCTGATACAACTAAATATATATACATATATATATATATATATATATATATATATATATATATATATATATAAATAAATATATCTAATATATTTAAATATATATATATATATATATATATATATATATCTTTAATATAAATTTTTTTTTAATATATATATATATATATATATATATATATATATATATCTAATATAAATTTTTTTTTAAATATATATATATATATATATATATATGTATATATATATATATATATATATATATATATATATATATATATATATATATATATATATATACAGATGGGGTGTGACTGATTTGAAAAGGTGCGTGGTTAATGCTTGCATGCCCGGTAGTTGCCAATTTGTCGCTACAATTAATAATTTGGTTTACAGCAATTGCTGTAGACGGCAGTGTAAGGGTTAAAAGAAGTGCCACCTCCCCCCTCAACACACACACACACACAAGCATACAGGAGGGTAAGATTCTCAGCCTTCCGTTCCTGCCGGGATTACTCCTTGGCTTACGTCCCGTACCTATTTTCTGCGAGGTGGACAGGGGTTACAGCTGCTGTAACCCCTGTCCACCTCGCAGAAAATAGGTTCAGGACTTAAGCCAAGGAGTAACATCAACATCAAGATGTGACAATAGGTAATAACAGTAACCTGGACTGAGTGGGTGTCCCTAACCTTCACCTTCACGAGGGTAAAGACCTTGAATCACGTCCATCCAGCCTTGCGATAAATCGATTCCCATCCTCATCGCCTGGACCTCCACGACACTGCACGCTAGTCGCCCTTTACAACCAAACATTTTCTCTGATACTTACAGAAAATGGTCATAGACTGGAATAAAGCTTGAAATCAACGCACAACGTTGACGGGCTCTAGATTGCCCGTGTGTACCCTAGATGGGGACAAGATAGACTACCAACCAACCAACCCAAAGCTTGAAAAACGGTTTATAATTGCAAAGCACAGTGTATATAAATTGTAAACAATCTAAAGAAGATAAATATTGTCTTTATACTTATTGTTTAGGTTGTGTTCCTTTTTACTTACGTCCATTAAGATGATAAACTCTATATTCTAAGCCTAATCATATATCTTAAGGGACCACCAATATTATGATTCTGAAAGTATTATTACTTTTTCAATGGAAACACACACACAGACACACACACACACACACACACACACACACACACACACACACACACACACACACACACACACACACACACACACACACACACGGATACTATTAATTTATACAAAAATATTTACATCATCAATTATGGATAACAAGTGACTTCTCTTCGTCCAAACGCTATTTTCATTACACTGTTCCGCGCTCCATTTGTGTAAACAGTTCCCTTCACCCACATGACATTTAAAACTAGGGAAAGCTGAACAATTTAATATATCTGTACATAATAGTTTATATTCCCCCTTGATTTGGATTTTACATACATAAAACTTGGATTGCGTGAGTAACAGCAACAATAGTAATAGTAGTAGTAGTAGTAGTAGTAATAGTAGTAGTAGTGGTTGTTGTTGTTGTAGAAGTAGTAGTAGTTAAGTGGCTTTACTGCTTAAAAATCTGTAAGTATATGGTACACAGTCTTTCATGTTACCAAAAGCAAGGAAAAAGTAGAGACAAAGGAATTTTCACGAGTCAACAATTAAAAGACGAAAGCTCAGTGTTTACATAGCACCAACGTACACGAGTAGCAATATAAGTAAACATAGGGAACACAGAGAGAGAGAGAGAGAGAGAGAGAGAGAGAGAGAGAGAGAGAGAGAGAGAGAGAGAGAGAGAGAGAGAGAGAGAGAGAGAGAGAGAGAGAGAGAGCAAGTATTCTCCGTGTCTTGTTTGCTTCCAATGCGTGTTCTGTAAGACTCAACAGACCACTAATTCGTGTATAAGAGCGTGTGGCAAAAGTAGTTCCAGTACCAAGTGGAAGGTGGAAGGGAAGGGTTTTGGCAAATGACACGAAATGGTTGAGTAGGGGTTAAGTGGAGACTGTTGAAAGGTCTGAGAGAGAGAGAGAGAGAGAGAGAGAGAGAGAGAGAGAGAGAGAGAGAGTTACATACATAGTAAATTCATATTCGAAAACACGTAGAACTATCAATATATACAGAAAATAGACAACTCGAGAACTAAATGAAAAATACACAATTAGTAAAACATTCCAGAAAATTAAATGAATGCATCTGTAAATTGATAAAAGTGAATTTCAATTATCTAATTGCATCTCTTCATACTGGAATTACCATTTGAATTTTTTTTATACAACTGTGTGTGTGTGTGTGTGTGTGTGTGTGTGTGTGTGTGTGTGTGTGTGTGTGTGTGTGTGTGTGTGTTTATATTATGTATGTCTGTCTATTTGTCTGTTGATAAAGTCTTTGTTTGTCTGTCTGTTTGTCATCTGTACGTCAATATATGTCTATCTGTCTATCTAGAATACGTATATATCTGTCTTTGTGCTCTCTCTCTCTCTCTCTCTCTCTCTCTCTCTCTCTCTCTCTCTCTCTCTCTCTCTCTCTCTCTCTCTCTCTCTCTCTCTCTCGTTACAATTAATACACACGTGATCACACAGCCTCTATTTGCCTGCGGTCTGCCCCTCATCACCTCCCCATCACGCCCTCCGTGTCAGGGTTAATAGCACCAATAACATCCATTCCCAAGGCATCGGGGCTGTTTGTGTTCGCTTTTAAAGGCGTTAATGAAATAATGGAGTTGCATTGCGTTCTTGTTTCAATCGCCTTGTGGTGGTGATTAAACAAGAGAAAGGTGAGAGGAGGAGGAGATGGTAGGGTGGGGAGGAAGAGAAGGAGGAGGAGAAGGAGGGGGATATGCCTTTCTCCACCACGCCCTAGTTCATTGCCTCTCCTCTTCTTCCTCCTTCGCTTACGTCTCTGTCTCCATCTTCCTCCACCTTCTACGACTGACAGAAAATGATGCCAATAGGTAAGTAATTGGGAAAAACGGTGGAGGCTGCCGAAGGTATATAAATGGAGGGGAGCCTCAGGTGACTCAGTCTGGGTACGACGCTGTGTGCGCGTGTGTAGGTGTGTGTTGTGTGTAGCAGCGAATACGTGTGGATATGAAGGGCTCCTGGGTGGGTTACTTATCTTATCATTACTATTTTTAGGTTGATTACTATTATTATCGTGATATATATGTTCAACAACCATATAGAATAATTAGTACTTCATAATAACGAGTAATTACTGCTATTATCATGGGATGCAGCTCATTACCACCTGAAGGATACGATGTGTGTGTTTGTACAGGTGTGGCTGGGAGTGACGTGGCTGGCAGTCGGCTGCGTCTCTCTTCCTATGCAGATGGAATACCAAGACAGTGACGTCCCTCGCTCCGTCTACAGGAACTCGGTGAGATCACGCATGGGACGGAAGAAGGAGAGGAAGGAGGAGAGATAGGAAAATTGGAGGAAAAAATAGGAAAGAGAGGTGATAGGTTGAAAAGGATGGGTAGAAAGGAAAGAGGGAGGGAGTAAGGAACAGAAGATAGAGAAATTGGATAGGGAGGGGTTTGTAAAGGATTGCAAAGGATAACAAACAACAACAGACCAAGAGATCCATAATTGCTAGCATGTTTGATCTAAATACTCTACACTAACTACATGTTGAAGAGATGGGATAGTTAAGCAGAGGGCTAGAAGTAAGGCTAAGAAGTAAGATAAGATATAGGAAAAGTAGAGGTATGAGGGAGGTAAAAGAATGAGGAGAGAGAAGAGGGTGAAATGGAGGTGAGGTAGGTACAGGTGAAGGTGAAAGGCAGTATAGAAAGTAAATATAGAATAAAGATCCTAATTCTTCCTCCTCCTCTTCCTCCTCCACCTCCTCCTCCTCCACAGGGTTCTCGAGGCTACGAGTTCGAGTACAAGGTGGTGGATTCGCACGCTTCATGGGTCCATAGCAGAGACGAGAAAAGTGACGGCGTGTCCACCAGAGGCTCGTACGCCGTGAAGCTGCCTGACGGGCGGATTCAGAGGGTGACCTACACGGCTGACGACGACGGATACCACCCTGTCATCACATATGTATCAGCTGACGGAAGCGACGACGAACGCGGAGGAGTGAAAGGATACAGCTGGAAGGGTAAAAGTGGTGAAAATTTGAACCATTTGCCTAAAGTGTTTGGGAAGATGAAGAATTCTATGAGGATTGGTTATACTCCTACAGGGGGATTACGAGGATTGGATGAGGTTGTTATGACTCCTTACTACCATCACGATCTCAGGGAAACACACCAGCACCCCTTTTATGACCCACTACGACTATATGACGAAATCCCTGTTTACGACCCTCACCACCCTTACACATACTACTACTACCCACCACCACCATTGCCATACAACGACCCCCTTCCCTATATGTACACGGAACCCATCTACCAGTCCCCTCCACCTGATTCAAGGGAGGTAATGAGAAACAGAAACGACGGGAAAATGAGGCAGAAAATCGATTACAAGATGGAATCCTCGGAAGAGTATGAAGAGGTTCCACACACACCTATGAAAAACTATAAACCGAAATCGTCTATTCACGTCAATATGGAGAGTAAAACATATTCTGGTGACAAGATGAAACGCCCCATGATCCAACACGAAGAGGAATCAATGGAAACTGATAACTCTTACGAAATGAAAACAGATGACGATCACAGTCGAATGAATAAGCCAAAAAAGGATAAAATAGATATGTACGAATCGAGTGAAGAATCAAGTGAGCACATGACAGAGAGGATGGATGAATACGAAGTGAAAGAAAAGAAGGATGACGATAAAATGCATTCAGGCGAGTCAACAGAACTGGACATGGCTAAAGCTAAACAAAATGGATATAAAGTCATTCACAGTAAGAGCGCTCAGCATAAGGACATGAACGAGTATATACGAAAGATTAAGAGAGTGATGGCTGGCTTTACGAAACACGGAACACCGTATACCACCCAGTCGTTGTACCGCCATCACACGGGCACCATAGTCACTCCTCAAAAATATATTCCAACTAAGAAAATCGAAGCTGATTCTGAAGAGGAAGAAAGTGTAGAGGAATTGAAGGATAGACACCACCAAATCGGCGTCAGAATGAGTCCTCCTGATAAACCCTTCCACATGCCAAAACATCACCCTCCTCCTCCTCCTTCCCCTTCTCCTCCTCCTCCTCCTCCTACTCCTACTCCTTTTCCCTCCAGTCCTATACGTAAACACTCTCTCCAAAAAAAGCCACATCCAAGACCACTGGATTTTGATTTCCACACATCAGTACCGATGTTACATGCCCCTCCACCTCCACCTCCTCCACCTCGAAGACCCATCATCCGCCTCATGCCTCCCTACCACCACCCTCACCATTCATAGCCACATCCACCACACCCTCCCTCCCTCCCTCACCTTACTTTCCTGCACCGCCACAAACGAACAGATAAGTTATACGCATGGTTTATTTATAAGTAACGCCAAATTTGCTTTAAAAAATAATATATGTGCTTCAATATAAAGTCATGCATGTAACTGAAAATGTAATATCTTATTTTTTTTATACTGATCAAACTGTTAAGCAGATCATTATTATTTTTTTCTTATCAATGCTGAATGTTATGACGGAAAATAAATATATACATAAATAAATCACTTGTTTTTTTCAATTTAAAGAAAACTGACAACAATTTTTAATACATCTAAATGCCCTTGGTTCATATATTGATGAATAAGGAGGAGGAGGAGGAGGAGGAGGAGGAGGAGGAGGAGGAGGAGGAGGAGGAAGAGGAGAAGGAGGAGGAGGTAAAGGTAGATAATTGTATTGCAGAAACGTCATTATTTTTACGATGGTTCGTCACTGCCTGATTACCTTAACGAGCCATTTACCTGCACCGCCATTACCTCTTATTGCAGGTAATTACTGGTGTTGATTGCGCACCTGATATTCTTTCTCCCTCATTCTTTTTTCTCTCTCTCTCTCTCTCTCTCTCTCTCTCTCTCTCTCTCTCTCTCTCTCTCTCTCTCTCTCTCTCTCTCTCTCTCTCTCTCTCTTTCACAATCAAATAAACAAGTAAATAAACACACACTCTCTCTCTATGACAAACTATAATGGAAAGAAATATAATGGAAAAAAATATATGTACCGAAATTCACAGCAAGGAATTATGCGAGATGTTGGCAACCACATGCAAGGAAGTGACGTCATGACTATAAACAACGGAAGTGTGGGTCATTAGTATGAGAGAGAGAGAGAGAGAGAGAGAGAGAGAGAGAGAGAGAGAGAGAGAGAGAGAGAGAGAGAGAGAGAGAGAGAGAGAGAGAGAGAGCAATGAAAGGGCTTACCTGTGATTGATTGGCGTTGAACAGGTGAACGTGTAAGTATGTGGTCGATCATAATACTCTTCCTCCCTGTATTGTAGTTTTTATTCCTCTTCTTCCTTCTCCTCCTCCTACCGATATGATACTCTTTCTTCTCTTCTTCTTATTCGATATCGTCTTTTTTTCTTCTTTTTCTTCTGTTGTGGCACTTAATATGTAACTATATAAGTCGCATTTGTTGACTCCGTGACGTAGTGCAGTGTTGACATGACGTGAATCCTCCTGATGACCCGCCAGTATCCTAAAAAAAACATAATGTATCTTATTATCTGATTCTTCATTTCTTTAATTTAAGTTTAACCGAATGAATTATATACAACATGATTATATTAATGCTTTTTTAATACCTTCATCTTTAACAATTGGAGCAAACTACCATTACCAAAAACCAGAGTGAAGATTAAGTGTAAAACTAAAGAACAAATCATTACATCATGAAACAGGAAATGATAAGGTTACATTAATATAGTTTGACATTAGGTAAAGCTTAATTGACTGTATAAAAAGAACTTACGAACGTTTAAAAAATGCTGCTGCTGTTGTTGCTATCATTACTAAGGCGAGTGTGCTGTGAAGGTGTTTCTGCTGTTGAGAAAGGTTCCGTTGCTGTCACCAATAGCCTTGTTTAGGTTAATGGACTTCCTGCTGTCTCCATGTTCTGCTGATGAGGCAAGGACTCCTACTGTCACGATTGTCTTCTGTTGTAGCTGGGACCCTGCTGCTGGGTTGGTACTATAAGACGTTATGCAGACAGCAGGCGTCTCTAAGGTGCTGGCAAGTTATGGTAATTCACTTGCGAAAGAAGAAGAGAAACAGAAAGCATTAAACATAAAATAATAACAACAAAAAAGATAATAATAATAAGTTATAATTAAATAATAATAAATAATAATAACAATAAGAAAAAAAGAAAAGAAGAAGATGATGATGAAGAAGATAATGATGATGATGATGTGACGGGTAAACAAGCACATGATAGATAGAAATAAAAATAGATAACATAAGAAAAAGTCAAAATCAGTTCATCACCACACGCCAAATGCAACCCACCAGCAGGCAACCCACCACGGGAGCCTCATCCATTGCAGCAGTGGACGACGCGGATATAAAGTGGATGTAAAAAAAGAAGGTAGTTATTTTCCATTCCTTTTTTTATTGCAACCTTCAACACGCCACCACTTCTAACAGACAACAAAGATTCGAGAGTTGATAAAGGGTGAGGATTATCATTACAGGACTGCAGACATAGTGTTGTGTGTGTGTGTGTGTGTGTGTGTGTGTGTGTGTGTGTGTGTGTGTGTGTGTGTGTGTGTGTGTGTGTGTGTGTGTGTGTGTGTAATTCACCATGGACTTGAGGATCACGCGCTGGACTCGTCATTACCCTCCTTGAGAGAACTTACAGCTCATTATAAACCAATCTATGGGTAAGACTGTGACCTTTCACACACCACACACCCCATCCTCTTGCTGAAGGAGGACAGTAACTGCTTGGTCATCAGTGAACCTCAGCCTGCCGAGTGACAAGTGAAGACGTTACCACTGAGTTACCAAGCAGGAGTGTGTGTGTGTGTGTGTGTGTGTGTGTGTGTGTGTGTGTGTGTGTGTGTGTGTGTGTGTGTGTGTGTGTGTGTGTAGCTTATTATACATAGTCACCGGGCAGGCATCTGAATTTCACGTCAAGATAAGAACAGTACAGGTAAGAGAACGCTAGGCCGTCATGTGGTCAACAGGTGAACGTGTGGCTATTCATCCGGCATACATTCGGGCTGACTTCCACTTATTATTACATTAAGATACTTGGGCATAATTCACTTCACTATTTTGGAGAATCTTCTTTTTTCTGGTAGTGGGAGGATGTGGAGCAAAACACAAAATTTTCTTCATGAATATGTTTAGCAACCTTTGAAAATAATAAGATGCTGAGAGGATATCGTTCTCTGCTTACTTATCATAGCTTGGATAATGATGAGTTTCAGATCCGTTATCCTTGTATAACACTGATACCAACAAGTATCAGATCTGTACCTGTTTTCAAAGGCTTGGTGCAATGTTCTGTAAGGAAAACTCAGGTACAAATAATTTTAATATGAACAGAAAGTGGTACGTCTGTTCTTCATATTCATATTTTTTTTTATTGTTAGCGAATCTTTGCCGTTCCTATGACTTGTGTTCACGTTTTTATCATTCCTTTCATGACTGTGTAGTTCTTTTAGTCAATTATCATGCCCATTTCTCTTTATTTCAGAGCACCGTGTGAATAGCCATGACCGTAACGTGCAGAACAGACAAACAAACAATATCAGCAATAATGATAGTGTTCTAGCGGACTGTTCGGTGGTATTCATAAAACAGTTTGAAGAGAAGGAAAAATTCACAAACAAACGAACGAACGAACGAACACAGAGCAAGTCACTCCTAGTAACCCTCCAGAACTAGTCTTTATCAATCGTTATAAATATTCTCTACCGACTCTATATCCTAACAAATCATATATAGATATACGTACACATGTATACACACGGACGCATACACACATGTACACATACGTAATCCAAATACAGTTAAAGCTATGTGCACGCTTGGAGACACATCTTTGTTTTATTCTCAAACTTTTTAATTGAGTATTTTTTTGGATTGTATTTCTTTACAATGAGTCATAATGTATACTTACACATCGTATGTACAGTTTAGCGGCAGCGAGACGACATACTCCTTCCTCTGACCGATTAACACTGAGAGAACATCTTGTGTACTAAGAGCCTTATGAAGCATCACTCGTTGCTGAAGGAAGGAAGGAAGGAAGTAGTAGCGGTGGTGGTGGTGGTGGTGGTGGTGGTGGTGGTGGTGGTGGTGGTGGTGGTGGTGGTGGTAGTGGTGGTAGTAGTGGTGGTGGCAGAGTGGCACAAAGAAGCCGCCGCCGCCACCACTTCCACCTCTCTTCTCAACTTAAATAAATAATAACAATAAAACACAACTAAACTGCGGAAATCACTCAGTTCAAGTCTGTCGAGGGTGTGGGAAGAAAAAAATAAAGAAATTAATAATGATGATTACAATAGCAATACTAATAATCATAATAATAATAAAAATAATGATAATAATAATAATATTAATAATAATAATAATAATAATAATAATAATAATAGTAATAATGATGGTAATGATAATAATCTAAGCTTTCACAAGAGAATCTGAGTTTCTTTTAACCTCTCTCTCTCTCTCTCTCTCTCTCTCTCTCTCTCTCTCTCTCTCTCTCTCTCTCTCTCTCTCTCTCTCTCTCTCTCTCTCTCTCTCTCATTCGCAACAGGAGACTACACAACGACATAAACGAATAAAGAACACAAAAATTATAGTAAAACCGACCAACCACACCGAGCGACAAGGCAGGATTACCACCACGCCCACGCCTCTTATCTTACGCAGGCGTGAAGGTGGTGGGAGCGAGCACACGCCTGAAGCTGGGTCATCGGATCGTGGGTGACCTCTCCAGTTGGCGTGGGAAGACCCGTTGTAGCGTCGTGTGTTACCCCAACCACGCCCACGCCCACACCCCCGGCTCCTGGATGGTGGTGGTGGTGGTGGTGGTGGGCGCTGACCATAGGACCCCCACGGACGGACTGAACGAGGGGATCGAACTTGGGTTTCTCTACGTGTGCAAGGGAGTAGTCGCAGTAGCCAGCTTCCATCCCTCGATCCATGCCTGTAGGTGGAAGGGTTGGACGCCGTTATGGTAATACTACTCGTTATTAGTTTTGTTTATTTTTTACAGAGCTGACTTAGAGAGAGAAAAAAAAAGAAAAAGGATTAATTTGTGTAAAAGATAAAGTTCAATTAAGCTACGTGTGTTTATTATTAATAGTATTGTTATTATTATTGTCATTGCTGTTGTTGTTGCTATTCTTATTATTATTGTTATTATCATCATCACTATTATTATTATTATTATTATCATTATTGTTATTATGATTATTATTATTATTATTACTATTAGTAGTAGTAATAGTAGAAGCAGTAGGAGTCTCTCTCTCTCTCTCTCTCTCTCTCTCTCTCTCTCTCTCTCTCTCTCTCTCTCTCTCTCTCTCTCTCTCTCTCTCTCTCTCTCTCTCTCTCTCTCTCTCTCTCTCTCTCTCTCCACCCCCCCCACCCCCCGCCGTGTGACAACTCTAACGCCACTCCACAATATCAAACAATAAAATAAATAAAAATAAAACAGCAAATCCAGTTTCTAATTTAGAGAGCGAGGCGACGCTTCCTTTTGAGTGGAGGTTGAGCACAAAATCATACAATCCTGCCGCATTAAGAGAGATTAAAGTCAGGGTGAAAAGTAGATGAAATAGCAAGCGTTGCGTCACCTGTATCGCCTGGGGTCAAAAGTTAATGAGAGGCTCAACTTTATATAACACCAACACCTGGCCTGTAATGACGTGCCAGTGTTTCTCGTTCACCTGCAACACCTGGGATACAAGGGTAATAATGAGAGGATACGGTTAGAACAGCACCATCAATGAAAAGGTTCTTGCTCTCAATAAACAGACCAGAACACGTAGCAATGAATACAAGTTATGAAGATCAATACAAGTTAAAAAAAATAAATAAATAAATAAATAAAAATAGGCAGAACTTTCTCCACAATTATTGGAACAGGTTTTTTTTAGGTCATAAATAAGACTATATAAATGGA
>JAPQNM010000039.1:643568-646068 GCA_029783475.1 Metacarcinus magister
TCTCTCTCTCTCTCTCTTCCGGCGTCCGACTTCTTCATGGCTCCACGTCTCCTGAGGAATTATGAGAAAGGCGGAGGAGGAGGAGGAGGAGGAGGAGGAGGAGGAGGAGGAGGAGGAGGAGGAGGAGGAGGAGGAGGAGGAAAATAAAAAGGAAAGTGAAAAAGAAGAAAATGAACACGCACGCTTTTAAAAAATGACAAAATTTAGAAAATATGAAAACCCAAACACTAATGATAACAAATAGAATGATAATAATAATAATAATAATAATAATAATAATGATAATAATAATAATAATAAAAACAAATCATAACGATAATAATGTAGCAATAGCAACAGCAAAAACAACAGGAACTACTACTACTACTACTACTACTACTACTACTACTACTACAACTACTACTACTACTACTACTACTACTACTACTACTACTACTACTACTACAACAGCAACAACAAAAGTCAACAAATTAATCATAACAAAAGAGGACTACGACGGGTAGGAGGAGGAGGAGGAGGAGGAGGAGGAGGAGGAGGAGGAGGAGGAGGAGGAGGAGGAGGAGGAGGAGGAGGAGGCTGAATCTGGCACCTCCACGCCCCCTCACTGACCACACGAATAATAATGTGAGTCTCTTTTGTCCTTCGCTCGTAAAGTGGAGGAGGAGGAGGAGGAGGAGGAGGAGGAGGCTACTACCGCTCGAGGCTGGACAACTGCGCTTGCCTTGCAGGGAGGAGGTAGGAAGAGGGAGAGGGAGAGGGAAAAGGATGGAGGAGGGAAGAGGAGGGAGGAGGGGATGGGAGGGAAGAAGAGATGAGGAAATAAACGAATAAAAAGATAATAGAAAGAGAAGGGAAAAATAGTTTAGAGAAAAAGGACAGAGGAGGGAAGTAGTAAAAGGAGGAAACAAAGAGAAATGAAACAAACGAATGAGAGAAAGAGAGAGAAAGAAAGTGAGAGGGAAAAGAAAGAAAGAAAGATAGAGAGAGAGAGATAAAGATATAACAAGTGAAAAACATAAATAAAAATAACATTACCGGGAGAAACACACACACACACACACACACACACACACACACACACACACACACACACACACACACACACACACACAGAACACAACATAATTACTTAAGTGCCAAGTAACAACACAACTACCCAGGACTTCCGCGCTTAATGCCATTCCACTACAATAACAAAAACGCATCGTAAACACCTGATGACAAACAAGAATACAAACAAAACACAATAAAAACATAATAATAATAATAATAATAATAATAAACTAAATAAATAAACATAATAATAAACTAATATATGTAAATGATAACAAAACGATAAATCACATGACAAATAACTACTATTATTTGAAAGCAATTAGTTAGCGTAATGGGGTAGTGAGGGTGGTGGTGATTATCAGGAAGGGAGGGGAGGGGGGAGGAGGAGGAGGAGGAGGAGGAGGAGGAGGAGGAGGAGGAGGACAAATGGGGAGCAATATGTAGTTGTATAGATGAATCGACAGAGAGAGAGAGAGAGAGAGAGAGAGAGAGAGAGAGAGAGAGAGAGAGAGAGAGAGAGAGAGAGAAAGAAAGAAAGGGAGAGATGCGTACAGGAAATCAACGCTAACCCATCAAATATTCTCTCTCTCTCTCTCTCTCTCTCTCTCTCTCTCTCTCTCTCTCTCTCTCTCTCTGTCATAAATTGCTTTCAGAATCGCCGGAAGAGTTGGTAACCCTGACGAAAGCACTGCAGTGTTGCCAGCACCGCGCACGTAACTTAAAGGGGGAAGAGGGGAAGGGGAGGAGAGGGTA
Source organism: Metacarcinus magister (assembly GCA_029783475.1). Lineage (NCBI taxonomy): Eukaryota > Metazoa > Arthropoda > Malacostraca > Decapoda > Cancridae > Metacarcinus > Metacarcinus magister. Next base: position 645,378 of record JAPQNM010000039.1, read on the forward strand.
GGGGAAGGAGGGGTAATGGGAGGAAGGGGAAGGGGGCGCCGCTCCTTTCCCCTCCCCCCCTCACCCCCCCCCTCACTCCTTTCCTCACAAAATCACAATGGCGGAGGTAAGAATGTCAATGTTTGTTACACTAATTTTTTTTTTCTCTCATAAATTTTTCTGAAGTGAAAGAAAATATATGATTTTTTGTTTTTTTTTCTTTCTTTTTCTGTTCCTTTCATTCATTTATTTATCACTTAATCTATTTATTTATCTATTTATCTATCTATTCATCTACGTAGTTGTGAGAGAGAGAGAGAGAGAGAGAGAGAGAGAGAGAGAGAGAGAACGGGCCGCCATTTTGAAACCCGGCCGATCCCCATATTTCCTGTTTTTGCAGAATCCGATTCCGTTTTCCCGAGTAAGAGAGAGAGAGAGAGAGAGAGAGAGAGAGAGAGAGAGAGAGAGAGAGAGAGAGAGAGAGAGAGAGAGAGAGAGAGAGAGAGAGAGAGAGAGAGAGAGAGAGAGAGAGAGAGAGAGAGAGAGAGAGAGAGAGAGAATGGCAAACAAAGGAAATATTAAGAAAGTTCAAGAATACAGAAGAAAAAACAAATTAAAGAAAGACAGAAAGAAAGAAAGAGAGACAAAACCCACACTATAAATAAAGTATAAACAAAAATCATCAAAAAAAAGAGAGAAAAAAAGGAAAATA
>JAPQNM010000039.1:651068-653568 GCA_029783475.1 Metacarcinus magister
GAGAGAGAGAGAGAGAGAGAGAGAGAGAGAGAGAGAGAGAGAGAGAGAGAGAGAGAGAGAGAGAGAGAGAGAGAGAGAGAGAGAGAGAGAGATTTAACAGTTTTGACGTAAAAGTACAAAGTCATCACGTCACCGCCTGAGTGTTTTGTTTCCGGTGAACCAATCGAATTACGACTCACCAAAAATTTAGAGTAAACACGATTTTTGTATTCAGTTTTTCTATTCCATGCTTCCTTCCTTGCTATTTCCTCTCCTTTCTTTCTATCGTGTGTGTATATTTCCCTCTCTTTTTCCTATCATTAAATACGAGTTTCCTCTAAAAAATAATTATAGTTGAAATGTATATCCTTTTACATTTTTATATTTTTTTTATTATTATTATTATTTTGACTTCACTGTTTATATTTTTAATAAGCTTAGTGTCTAGTAAATTTCCTCCGCTTTCTATAATACATTTGCAGTATTTTCAGATTATCTATCTATCTGTATCTGTCTGTCTGTCTGTCTCTTCGTCTGTCTGTCTGTCTGTCTGTCTGTCTGTCTGTCTAGGAAAGTAAGTGTATTTTCTTTATTCATTTGTTCTCTTTCTAACTTTGCTCCGTCTCATTTTTATTTTCTTTCTCTTTCATTTCCTATAGCATTTCTCGTATATTTTCTATTTCCATTTTCTACAGTGTCTCTCTCTCTCTTTCTCTCTCTCTCTCTCTCTCTCTCTCTCTCTCTCTCTCTCTCTCTCTCTCTCTCTCTCTCTCTCTCTCTCTCCTTTCTGCTCTTTCCCCTTGTTGCGGGCCGGAAGCGAGGGTGAGGAGGGAGGGAGAGAGTGGGAGAGAGAGGGAGAGTAGGTGGGTGGGAGAGAGGGAAGGAGGGAGGGAAAGATAGTTGCCTGTACAGAGTATGTTGTTTCTCTATAGACAAACAAGTCTCTGTCTCTCTCTCTCTCTCTCTCTCTCTCTCTCTCTCTCTCTCTCTCTCTCTCTCTCTCTCTCTCTCTCTCTCTGCAGGATGTTGCAAAAAGTTAAGGAGATGACGTCTGCGTAAATTTTTGGTCAATAATAGGAGTAATGACGTGTGTGTGTGTGTGTGTGTGTGTGTGTGTGTGTGTGTGTGTGTGTGTGTGTGTGTGTGTGTGTGTGTGTGTGTGTGTCTAATCCTCCTGTCTGCCTAAACATCTTGGCAATAATCTATGAATTGAATTTTTTACCTTCATATATATTAAGATTTTTGTCCCTTCTAAAAGCAAGTTTCTAATATCAAATACACAAACACCGAATGTAATTTTAATAGACCATGTGTATGTGTATGTGTGTTGGGGTGGGTGGGAGCAGAGGAGAGGAGCGGGAAGGGAAGGGAACAAGGGGAAGATGAGCGAGGGTAGGGCGAGGGCTGGTTAGGAGAGCGAATGCGAGAGGAAAGGAAAATTTATATAAGAGAAACAAATACGGAAAGAAGAGAAGAGATGATGCTAGGTAATTCAGAATAAGGGAAGGATGATAAGGACACGTTCCGAGGGGAGGGGGTACAGAGGGGATAAAGAGTGAGGAAAGAGTGAGGAAAGAGTGAGGAAAGTTTACGTAAGTGAGGACTGGAAGATGGAGTAAAAGAGTAAACAGAAGAAGGAGTAGGTGAGTAGGGTAATCTGTCTCGTAACGATGTGTGTGTGTGTGTGTCTCTCTCTCTCTCTCTCTCTCTCTCTCTCTCTCTCTCTCTCTCTCTCTCTCTCTCTCTCTCTCTCTACTCACCGTGACTCTCCCAAGGCTCGTCCTTGACCCTCGCTCCAACATCGAAGGCAGCAGTCCTGAAGGAGAAAAGAGGTGAGTCTTCTTCATAGAGGAGAAGGAGGAGGAGGAGGAGGAAGAGGAGGAGGAGGAGGAGGAGGAGGATATATAATATAAACACGTGTATAATGCAACAAAATAAAAGCTGAAATTTTGTTTCATTTCATCTTTTAAAAGAGTATAGAAGTAAAAATTATGTGTATTAACTTTGCTTATAGTAATCATCATAGTACTTCTTCCTGTGTGTTTTTTTTTTTCTCTCTCTCTCTCTCTCGTATGTGGGTGAATATTATTTCAGCTCAGGGAGTTTAACGTCCCTGCCATGGCCATAGTAAATCCACTAGGCAGCAGGTGATGGATTGGACTTGGGGAAGGTGATCCTTCATGAGACAATAGTTGGAATTCCAGGATTATATAACGCGTTCCATCTCACAAAAGGAAATGCCCAATCCATTATTTTTTTTTGTGTGCAAATTGGTAACTGATATACAGTAATGCTAAGGATAACATTATTTAATGAAAGGTATCATAATACACTGTATTTACCTTTTTACTAAATATGTATGTACTAGTACATGTAACAAGTATTACCTGTCTGCTAATAAAAGAAGCAAACAATAATAGACAACGTTTTTCCGTCCTGGTAGGAAAATAGTGCATTACACCCACACACGTCTCACATTATACTATTATTATCATTATTATTATTATTATTATTATCATTA